>JANHZU010001880.1:112056-126113 GCA_032468055.1 Acrochordus granulatus
CCGAAGACTCTTGGCAGCTTACATAGGTTAGTGATTATACATTTTTCTTTATTTTACCCCACCCCCCTCAGCTGGCCAGCAATGTTCATATCCAGGGCGTCCTCTGAGACTCCTGCTCCGCCCCTGGGACGGGCGAGTTTTTCGCACCGATTTCAATGTTCCGTCGCGCCAAGTCGCTCCTCCGCCGATTTGCTGACCAGCAATTTTTCCCTCCAAAGGAGGTCCCCATTAATCTACTTGCATTTTGACATGCTTTCGAACTGCTGGATAGGCATTGCTGAGTTGCTTAACATTACTTACTTACTTTGGGCATTAAGTATAATGATTCTTGGTAGCTTTCTGAAGATTTGATTATTATAGTTCAAACAGAGATGATTTGCTATGTGAGACATATCTGAGTCATATAAAGAATATTTATTATTGTATATAGTTTTTATTGTATTAATTTGCTCAGATTGGGAGAAGGAAACATATTTTTTTAATATTGATTTATGCATAGAATTGGGTTGGGAATGATGGGGAGGGCAGTTTTGGTACAGTTTTTGGGGGAGTGTTTTTATGTATTTTGTTATTGTTATTTGTCATATTGTTTTTGTTATTGTCTTTTTTATTATTATTATATGTTGCATTGTATTGTATTTTGTTTAAAAATAATAAAAAATTAAAAAATACTGCAGGAAATTAAAACTATTCAAAGCATTTCAGTTTGCATTTTAGTCCTCTATATCTGATGTTTATGTTGATTCACCTTATCTATTAGACTATATATATTAAACTGTAAATTACAGGTGGTTCTCAATTAATGACCGGTCACTTAATGACTGTTTGAAGTTTAACAGACCACTCAAAAATTAGTTAGGACTTGTCATCTAAGTTATGATACACCCCCCATGATCACATGATTGCATTTTGGGCACTTGGAAACCAGCTTACATTTATGACCAGTTTTATGATTTCCAGCAAAAAGCACTTATTCAGGAGAATGGATTCACTTAATGACCACTGTGACTCATTTTACAATTATTGTAAAATCAAGGCAGGTCACATAGTGACCTACTTAATGACCACAACTACCTAGGACCAAAATTCTAGGCTCAGTTGTTTTCATGGACTACCTGAATAGCATACAAAGTAACCATAAGTCAAAACAAAAATTCAAAGACAAGATATTTGATTACATTTTCAAAAACTATAGAATGGACACAGAATAGAGAGAGAGAGAGATGTGCAATTTAAAAAAACTGACCACAAGACCTCGGTGATGCTTACTGGATGATGTTTGAAGCTTGAATTCATGGAGTAAGAGTGAATTTATCTCAGTTCTGTCCAAACATGACTGCAAGCCACTTAACTGTACATAGATAGAGAGAAGGAAATATATGATCTTATTTTGATCTGGCTTGAATTAACTCAGGAAGAAGTACAGGTTTATCCTGCAATTTTACCAACAACCTTGCGTGAGACAAGATTAGGTTTAAAAATAAAGTTGCCTAATCTTAACCTGTGAGGTTCATGGACAAAGAACAAAGCCCACATTACTTCAAAGTTTAGAATAACACAATGTAATAATTACTTGTGTATGCAACAAATGGGACTCTTATAATCAAACAAAGACCACATGCTACAAATCATAGGAATACAGAGATGTTATAGATATCTGAAATATCAGTTCCCTGAATCCATTTGTAGCATGGGATTTTAAACAAAAGAACCTAAATCCAATCAGGCTTCATTCAAACAAAATGGAATAACAACTATTAGAGCTGGGATACATTCATCATCACATAAACATATACCTGACTTTACAGTACCATTGTATGGATTTTAATTTTTGAAAAATTTTGGCCAGACAATAATATTTGAAAAGCTTTGATTTTCTTTGAAATTTATATGTGAATTTCATATTCTGTGTGCCGAATCACTTTGAAAATACTGTTGCATACCAGTTCAAAGCAAGCCAGAAAAGAAATATATGGGCATTCACTGTGACCCAGCCTGTACTAAATCTGACTTGCTTTTGGCACTCTTCAGGTTACAAAATGGTAAAGCACAGAGTGAACATCCATACTCTCCTAAGTAATTTACGGTCACCGCAGCAACCGCACTTACATTGAAAAATAAAGGTTTCGTTTTCAGGTCAGCGGGACAGGTTTAAGAGCAGCAAAAATCCTCTTTCTGTTCGCAAGCCTGGCAAGGAAGAGCAGTCCAAGGGGCAATTCATCTCGCTCTGCGAACGGCGACAGCGGCCGCGGCAGAGGCAGCGCCAACCTTTGCCAAGTGTCAAGTAGGCGAGACTCTGGGAGGGCCGCGTGCTTGGTCGCGAATTCGTCAAAGCCTCCGCCCTGCGCGAAGCTTTCCGACTGTCCGCGCCGGTCTATAAGTGTTTTGAGGTTGCTTTCGGCACGACCGGCATCTTGGCCGAAGCCACCAACCGCTTAAAGGCGACCCGCAGACCCCTCAGGCCGCCCCTTCGCGGGGAAGCGACGCGGCCAGCGACGCCGAGGCAAAACGAGCCGCGGGCGGCGCGCGAAGGCTTGCGAGGTGATTAAACCGCTTCGGCAGGAGGCCAAAACCAAGCCGGCCCGAGAACTTGCCTGGGCCGCTGTCGCCACGCGGACCCGCTCCGCGGAATCAACCCGTCTTCCGAGCGCGCCCTCTAGCTTCGGCCCACGCCCGGGGACGGGGCGAGAGAGCGGCGCGGCGAGGGCAGAAGCTGTCAGCCCGCGCAGGTGGCTGGAAGAAAGGATCTCGCCACCCGTCCTCCGAAAGGAAGGAAGGCGGGAAGGCGCCCTACCGGCGTCCGGCTGGACGCCCGGCCCAACTGATGGCCCCGCGACGTCTTCGCCGCGCCGGATCACGTGAGCGCCCAAACGAGTCTCGCAACCTCCCGGCCGCGGAGCGTCGCGCGACTTCCCCCACGCAGCGGTTCCCCGGTTGCCTGGCAACCCCGGTGCCTCACGCTGCGTCGGTCGGGGCATTTCGGGGCGGCCTCTTCCTCCCGGCTGCCGCGGGGGCGATGGTTCGCCCCGAGCTGCGATCCGGCGGGCTCAAGGGGCAGATCCTAGAGGCTACGCGTGAGTCGGTAGCGGGAAGGAGGGCGGGGAGGACCGTTGAGCGCACGAGCCGGGGCCGACGCGGACAGCTGTCCCCGCCCGCCGGTGTCTCCCTTGGATCCTGGAGGGGAGCGGGCGAAGCCGCCGCTTCTGTCCAGGGTCAGCTGCGATTGATTTCCTCAGTCGATTGATTTATCTCAGTCGAGAGAGAGGAAACGATCCGTCGTAACGTTCCTTAAGACGATCTCACGGGCGGACCCACTCTCCCGCCGACCCACCCAGGTGGCCCAGCCTTTGGTATACACGTAGCGAAATTGCAAAAAATGCAAACTCTCCAGAGGGCAGCTGGACTTCTGTAATTAGATGTAATCGAGAAATGTTTCGTCTCCCATCCGGGAGACTTTTCAGTTCCGTGTGGAAAAGAAGGGATGGTAAGAAAATATATCAATCGTCTTTTTAAGGAAGTTTGCACTTTTTGCAGTTTTGCTACCGATCGTAACCTGGATTAAGGTGAATATACAGAGGTATACAACCTTTGGTAATGGATTATTAATTAATCAGTTATTAATATTGTATTGGTATTAAGGCAGTGTTTTTCAAACTTGGTGATTTTAAGATGTGTGTGGACTCATCTCCCAGAATTCCCCAGCCCCTCCCCCCCGAGATGCCAGCTGCAGAATTCTTAGCATATGAGCTGAAGTCCACACATCTTAAAAGTTTCCAAATTTGAAAAATACTGATGTAAGCCATTCTTTGTTTAGCCATTAGTTAGTGAACAAGCTACTTTATGGCATTAGCTACTGACTAATCCCCTCAGTTGAATTAAGATTATTAATTCATTATGGATATTAATTATTATGGATAATGTTGCAGCCATGCTTCCCAATTCTAACTGGTGAGAAGTTTCAAATTGTTTTAACGTGTAGCAAATAGGCCATCAAATGTAATTCCATTTCTGTTCTATGTCAAATCTACATAGAATGAATACTTTCTAGAAAAGTGCCAGCTTTTCAGATCTCCTTTTATTTTATTATTTATTATGTTTTTCTGCCATCCATCTCACAGATAAATATATCATGTACTGTTTTCCTTTGTCCATTGGTGTGGAAAAGCACAAAATATTCCCCTTTCCCCAATCACCTGTCCTAGTGTTTCCTACCCTGTTTTTCTTTAAATCTTTTGGGACAAAAATTCAAATGGGTGCTTCTGAGTGAATTTCATCTTTAATTGTAAAACTCAGTACTTTCGGGATGGTTGAATACTCAGCTGAGCATTAGAGTCATAATTTGCAAGTAAAGGGCTTATATATAGTACATACATATGTATTTATTAGATTTTTAATACAGTTTTATGACTTTATAAGTAATTCAAGACAGTAAATATACCTAATATTCCTTCCTCCTCCTATTTTCCCCATAACAACAACCCTGGGTAGTGGTTGGGCTGAGACAGAGTGACTGGTTCAGAGTTACCTAGCCGGCTGTCTTGCTTATAAAGGGACTAGAACTCAAAGTCTCCTGGTTTTTAGGCCAGCACCTTAACTACTACACCAAAATTGGTTCTCCTGGGTATGTATGGAATTTATAAACCACTCAATCTGTCATGACGCTGGGTGGTTTATGAAAAAAAAGACATTTAAAAACAAAGATATATGTAGCTTAAAAAAATAATCAAACACCTAATAAAACACACTATTTATTTAATCTATTTTTCTTTCTTGCCCAGCAAATGATGAAGATGATGTTATGGAAGGAATATTACTTCCAGAGGGAGTAGATCTTCACCAGATAACCATTTTACCCAAAGCAGAATGGGAAAGAATTCAAAACAGCCTCACTGCTCGTGCAAGAGAAACAGCACAGATTCATGCCGAAAGGAAAGCGCACAAAGATTTGCACTTAAAGTCTCAAGCTCTTGTGAAAAATTGGACACACACTATTGCCGTAAGAAGAATCTCTGAATGCCAATGCTTTTGACTCCACACAAAATGCGCAGGGAGGACTCATTAGAAAAGACTGTGATGCTGGGAAGGACTGAAGGGAAAAGGAAAAGGGGACGGCAGAGGATGAGATGGATAGATGGCATAGTCAGTGTGATGGGCGTGGGCTTGGGAAGACTCTGGGATACAGTGCAAGATAGGGGGGCCTGGCGTTATGCAGTCCATGGGGTCGCGAAGAGTTGGACACAACTGCGTGACTGAACAACAGTGCAAAGAATAGAGAACTAATGAGGAAGCATAGATGGGATATGTTTATGGCTACTCCTACATCATCTGGGATTTCCTCGAAACTATGATCTAACAATACTATATGTAAGAAAATGACAGAGAAAAACTGGCCCTGGAATTTTTAGGGCTATCTGTGATGTCAGTAAACATGAAACAAAATAAGAGAAAGTTGGAGTTGCTGTGCAGCTGTTTGGGAGCCCTGGCTTTGCCTGCAGTCTTTTGCTCACACTGTTACGTTAGGCAAAAAAGCTTGAAGACTGTTTCAGACCCAGTTTGACTACACATGAAAAAGATCAAGTAGAGGCTGTTCTGTCTGCCAAGCTTCCACAGCATAATAATGTTGTCCTGTTTTCCATAGATTAAGCTGCACTTCAAATAAACTTGCAAACTTATGAACAGAAAGATACATAAATGTGGTCACACCTTATGGAATAGAAGGAATAACTTGTTTGTTCTGAGAAAGAACATGAAACTCAGTATTCCTTTTCCAAATATCCAGAAATGTGTGGCTGACTTTTCCCTTAGTATATTTTAGAAAATAAAGTGCTATGTCCTGTCTTCATGAGCTCTGGAACAGTGGAGTAAATAGCAATGTGATATTTAAAAATTCAAGAATAACAAAAGACTCTCTTAGGCTACAACCAAACTTGTGTTAAGGCGGCAGAATATTCTAAGCAACAACACATTGAAATCATGTATCATTATTGTCACTCAAAGTCCAGGTTGTCTAGGGAAGATTTCATACTGGAAAGGGGAAGGAAAAGATGAGAAAAGCAATTCAAGAATCTTCTACTTCTGTAGAGCAAATTCCAAACTGCCAAGCCTCCCCATCTGATCCCTGGGACCACAACCCAGACTGAACCTCCCTTTTCCTGTAAGCCAAGAGCCATTATTACCCCATGCTTCTTCAGGATAAAGCTTTGTTATACTCTTGTCTTTCCAGTCAAGAAAGTTGCTGCTTCAAGGATCTGGATAGCTGGAAAATTGGTCTAGTTGTGAAGGGACCAGGTTAGAAACCAGGAGATTGTGAATTCTAGTTCCACCTTAGTCATGAAAGCCTTGGGTCCCCTTGGGCCAGTCATTTTCTCTCAGCCCAATTCACCTCATAAGATTTTTGGTGTGGGGAAAATAGGAAGAAGGAATGTTAGGTATGCTGGCCACCTTGAGTTATTTATAAAAATAATAAAGGCAGGATAAAAGTAATTGTAAACAAATCTTTAAACAATAGTTGTTGTAACTTGCTTGGAAGGTCTCAAAACAGGAGTTTTCACCTGAGCTGGCTTTATAACATTTTCACTTAGACCGACAAGACAGTTTTTAAAAATCTTAATTCTCAAAACTTTGTCTTCTTATCTATTTTGGGGGCAGAACGAAGATAGATGAGCTAGAATTGTCTTCTTGCTCAAATGATACTAGGAATGATTAATTGCAGTTATTAGCAAACCAGAGATTGTTGGGTGACACAAATGGGCAGGGCTTCTGCTTCCAGAAGTTCCACCCCACGTAATCATCAACCTGGTGGGAAATCTGGCCCTTGGAACAGATTCACTTTTCCACCCTAACTGTGTTGCATGAAATTTGGTTCTCTGCAGTCCCCAAGCCTGGCTCTATAAAATTACAATTTTTCCTTAACTTACAACCACCATTCATTTAGCAAGCATTCAAAGTTACAACAAGACTGAAAAAAGTGCTTATGACTGGTCCTCTTTATTTACAACCATGGCAGCATCCCCATAGTCACATGATCAAAATTTGGGCATTTGGCAACCAGCATTTATCAACAATGTTTGCAGTGTCCTGAGGTCAGATGATTACCATTTGAATCCTCAAAACAGAGGACTGCAATTTACAGTTGGATACATACTGAAGTAATGAAAGATGCTAGCTACTTTTTCTTGGGATCAATGCAACCCCACCAATCTTTTAATTGCCCAATATACAGGAGTTGCAAGTTCTCTGGCTTTTTCTGCTCCAGACCTTAGAACTTCCTCCAGGTATAATTTGTCTTCTTTTAGTCTCTTGAACTCATTCCTAATTGGTGCAAGTTTTTCAATGACTGCTTCAGCCACTACTGCCTTGTAATGGGCTGTATCTAGGCCAATACATTGCTGTACCACTTCCTCTGTGCTGAGTCCTGTTGCAGCAGAGTGAACGGCCACAAGATTGGAGACTCCAGGGCGGTGTTCAGGATCATAGGTCACTTCAGAGGTAAAGTCTGTGACAGCCTTACGAAATTTCAGCTTTATTTCCTCGGGACTATCAATGATGCCCACAGTAGCTAATTTATGAGGGTCTGATTTTGACATCTTGGATGCAGGATCTCTCAGAGACTTTACTCTTTTTGCTGTGGCTAAAATCAAGAGAAAATAGGAAATTACAATCTGTATACACTGTAGGAAAAGAGTCATGTTAGTTTAGAATAATCAAAAATCAGAGCCTGGTAGACTCATCAATTTTTATTTTAAGATATAAGCTTTTGTGAGCTGCAACTCACATTATCAGATGCAGAGCATCAAGCTACTCTCTAGATCTGATTCTATTGACAGGCAGTCTTTTATATAGCTTTGGTGGGCTTTACAAATATTTTCTCAGTTGAAATGATAAAATACACATTTGTTTTAGATTTCCAAAAAGGTTCAATGCTGAATTTTCTTTTCTTTGGTAATTGCCCAATCCTGCTCCTCACCTCAAACATATTGATTTTATTGAACTAGCTGCTCATTGTGATATTTTTTATTCATCTTACTCACTTAAAAGTGCTTTGGGCACTGGAAAGAACTCCCCATATTTCTTATTGAAGTGGCGGGCTGTATCTTGAGTCAGCTCCAGGTGGAGGATTTGATCTTCTCCAACAGGAACATGTGTTGACCTTTCAAATTAAGAACAAAACAAAACTGTGCTATTCTGCTTATTTCAAACTGCTTTAGAAAACTGAAGAATGAGTGCTAATGAGAGCAATTAGGTTCCCACTTCTTAGAGTGGACACAGCCTTGTAATGGGGAAGGAAGGGATCTGCTCCAAGAATGATACCATTTTATGGGGGGAATTTGGATGCTACCAATAATTCACTGGTATCTTTTCTCTGATACAATATATTAAAGGATTCTATTTGCAAGAAAGGAAGTTGTTGTTCTTACTTGTAGAGAAGAATATCTGCTGCTTGAAGGATAGGATAAGTGAAGAGGCCAACTGTTCCTCCACGAGTCTGGCTAGCATTCTTAAGCTAGCGGTAGAAAAATAACACAAACTTGGCTAATCTTTTTATTATTTGATTTTCAGTAAAACAGTAATAATTAAGCTAGATAGTTTCCCCATAAAATGAGAAGTTATTTATTTGTGGATTAATAAATCACATTCATGATTTATAATATTGTATAAAGTCCGAAAGTCACTCAAGCAAATTAAAGAACACAATAATCAATTCCCATAATATGCATCTTTGAATGAGTATATATTTTAAACAAATTTTAATAAAGATGGTAATTTAATGGCAGAGTTTGAAGCATAAGTATGTATGTAAATTTAATATTTGATGACCCACTTTGAGGGAAGTAGACAGGCTATGAACCATTAAAAAAAGAAATAAACTGGGGCTAGAGCTATAGATTACTCTCAAATTTAAAAACTGTATTTAGCACTATACCGAAAACTAGAATGGAAATTGAATTTTACCTCTTGGGAAACCCTCCCACAAAGGGGAAAATCTGGCACATAAAGGATTCTGATGTGCCGTGATCTCAGCTAGCTCATCTAGCATCAAGGTTTCTTGTTTCCTGGGAAGCAGAAGAGTGGGCTCCTGAGGTGACAGAGAAGAACCTTCCTAGACAGCCTGCCTCTGTCTTTTCAGTGGAACCTTACCTTCCATTGAGGAAAATGTTCCAGACATGGGGTGCCTACCAAACACCCCAAAACCCAGCCAAGCTGAGTATGTTCAGGCACCTGAAACAAATTATATATGAAAATAAGTACACTATGTTTTTATACAAACTCAATACCAAGCGGAAGACATTCTTCCAAATAAAGGCAAGTATTTTATATATATTTCATATATAGGCTTATTTCAGCTCCCCAAAATATATTCTAGGCTCCTTGCTGGGCTGTGGTGATTATAATTTGCCTTGTTGAGACATCACATCAAAAATAGTACAGGTAGTCCTCAACCATTCATTTAGCGAATGTTTGAAGTTACCAGTGAAAAAAGTGACTTACCACTGGCACTTGCACATATGACTGTCATAGCATCCACACAGTCACATGATCAAAATTTGGATGCTTGCAGCATCCCTGGATCATATAATCACCATTTGCAACCTTTCCAGATGACTTTTGATAAGCAAATCAATGGGGGAAGCTGAATTCACTTATACCGTGTAATTCACTTAACAACTGCAGTGATTAGCTTAACTATGGCAAAAAGGTCATAAAATTGGGCATGACTTATTAATAACTGCTTTGCTTAGCAACAGAAAATCTGGTTCCAGTTGTGGTTGTTAAGTTGAGGACTATCTGTAAAGAGATACATAGGAGAAAATTAACATGCAGAAGAGGGGTGCTAATATGTGCCACAAGATCATAGCATATTTCATTTCATGTTTTGATTCTATGGCATCTGAATCTAGCAAACACCGTGATGATTTATCTAGCCTTCACCAGAACACTTCCAATAACAATAAACTCGACCCAATGCAGATATTTTACAAATTATTTCACTGGCACAAAATGTTCCTACACACAGATGTCATTCTGTACCTATTTACTTGAGGCACAACCCTATTGTTAAATCAGTGTGGAAGAGGAGAATTATATGTTTTGGGGAAAGGAAATAAATGGAAAATAAGCAAATGAAAATCTTATTATGTTACTTCAGTGCAAGATTGCAACTAAGAAGCATGCTCTCAGTAATAAGTTATATGCCACACATGGGGAATAGATAGTGTGCTACACTTAGGTTGTGTTCATACACTGCACTGAAGTAATTTATTTGGTTCTGGCTTATCTTTTTATGCAACTAATGGCTTATAGCTCCATGAGTTATGTAAACTGAATCCCCCCTGCACACTATTCAATAAATCTTGATTGTAGCAATCATGGGTTACTACAGTATAGATTTCAGTTTTAAGTCTTACATCCTCAATTTGTGTGTTCTGTTCATGTGTTTTTGGAGGTTCTCATTCCTGCCACTGCCTGAATGATACACAGCCTCCTCTTTACCACTATTACCTCTGAATTCAAAAATAATACAATATTATTTTAAAGTCTCCCTCCTGCCTCTGCTGCTGCTATTGTTCAACACCAATGCTCTTTCCTTCCACATCCCAGAGATGCTGGTGCTATGCTCAAGCTACAAGCATACAGTACTCTTATTCCTTCTTCTGGAACCCCTTTCTCTTCCTTATGGCAACTCTTCCTCCACACTGTATATACAATACGCAAACCATTAAAACTCAGCCTCACTATACATTTGTTCTTATATTCTCCCCCTCCCCATTTAAGTGTCTAATGCAGGCCAGGGCTATAAAGGAGACAAGAAGAACACTCTGATGCATTGTTACATACCCTATAGTTCCAAAGATTCTCATCAGCCAAAAATGTTTATTCTTTGTTAGTGAGGTCAGAAGCAACTCAATTAAAAGGATGATAACCTTGCCTGCCCATTTTTTCATAGGAAATGCTCTCAAGGAATATTCAAAATTAGCTTTGACTTTTGATGTAGGTAATAACAGTAGGGGTGTATCATGGCCAAATAGTTAAGATGCTGGGCTTGTTGGCCAAAAAGTTGACAGCTTGGCAGTTTGAGATCTGAGCACCCCCACATAACAGGGTGAGTTCCCATTACTTGCCCCAGCTCCTGCCAACCCAGTTCGAAAGCATGTAAAAATACAAGAAGATAAATAGGTGCCACCTTTGGTGGGAAAGGTAACAGCATCCGTGCACCTTGGCATATGATCATGCTGGCCATATGACCATGGAAGCTTCTTCGGACAACGCTGGCTCCCTCAGCTATGAATTGGAGATGAGTACACACACACACCCTGAGTCAGACATGAGTGGACAGGGGAAACCTTTACACACACATACAGTATGATCTAGAACATACCACATAGAAGCCTCAAACTGACCTGGGACTGCTGGAAAAGGAAGCATCTTTGGGGGTTTATGCCGCATGCCAGGAGAACAGCTGTGATGTCTAGGATATTTGCACGTAAAACAGTTGGTTCTCTCGGTATGGTGAGGGAGTGGAGGTCCACAATACTGTATAAAACAGAATTACATTCTTCCTGTAGCTTCACCCAACTTGTGATGACACCAAAATAATTCCCCAGATGAGGAATCCCAGTTGGTTGAATTCCTGAGAAAATTCTTTTCAGACCTTTGTTCTGTAACAAAACCATAACCTTAGGTTTAAATATCTGTCTGGTAAATTATCACTGATAACTGAGATACAGTTTATACAGGTTTGCTCTTCTTCCCATAAAACTGAGATGAATCCAACTAAGTTCTGTGAGCAGCACAACTAAGAAGGCTACAATGGCTGCTCATTAAATACCACTTCTTAGTAAAAGTACATGTGTGTTTTTTGTTTGTTCTCACAAACAGCTTAAATTTAAGCTTTTCCAGAAACTAAACAAAGAAAATTCATACAGTAATTAATCCAAAGACCTACAAATATCTCCTTCTATTTCTATCTAAAAGAAAGTTGATGGAAGAAGAAATCTTTTTTTCCCCATTCAGCTTCTTTCCTTTACATTAATTCAAATCAAAAGTAGTGTTTTCTAACTTGTCCTGACACAAGCAGTGCTGTCTGGTTCATGTGCTCCATTTCGATAATTTCATTGTAGGCACAGATTTCCACTCTAACTGGTCACTATATTGTGACAAGAATGCTCCTTCCCCTTCAGTCACTGGTTGCTTCCCCTGGCAATTTTTAATCCCAAGGAATGGTGAAAAGTTGGGCTTAATCTTTTTTACAAGCTCACTGATGAAACAGTAAAAAGACTGACCTGTTGTTTTTATTTTCTTTTTACATGTTTATTGATGAAATAGCAAAAGGATAGAACTGTCTTTTTTTAAAAAAATCAGGTGAAATTAACAAGAATTCTGCCCATTTATGGTAAAACTTTGGTCTTGCCCTTTAACTGGTCAGGAGGCAGTAGAGAAGTTGGAGAATTCATTAATCAGGAGATGTAGGAAATACTGTTCATACTGAACATCAGACCATCACTGAAGAAAGCCTGAAATCCAGAAAGGCAATTCTTAAGACAGCTTCAATTCCACCTAGGTTAAAAACAGAAGTCCAGACTACATGGAAGAGGCCTCAATCTCAACAAGGGCATAAGAAGTTCTTATAATTCTGAGAGAAAAAATAATGATAACAAAATCTCCAATAAATCATAAATACTGGGAACATCATTTCAACTTCTGGTTATTCAGTTTCTTTTTCCTATTCATGTCTGTTAAGCACTATGATCTTCTAATTCCTTTGAGAGAAGAGCACACTTGTGGATACAAAATGGAAAGCATAAAATATTATTGTCTGAACAGAAATGGATTAATCGGTAAGCTTCCAAAATGAACCTGAACTATAACATGGTATTAGGCTATTTAAGCAATCAGTTGAACATCATCAATCATCAGAAAGGTGTGACAGTTTCATTTCTCAAGAGGCAAGCTACTTCCTGGGTGGTCCCTTTAACTTTACTTTCCATATTAAATGATGAAGCAAATCTCACAGTCACATTAAACATCACTTCTGCTGAAGTTATTTAATGTTGAAAAATATACATTTCTCCCTATGACAACTAGAAATGCAATGCAGTATAACTAAAAAGGGCTCTTGCTTCCAAAATCTGCATCTCGGTGCCAAGCTCACCCCTTCCAGAACTAATAGAATTTTTTAAAACCTCACATTCTTCTAGGATATAGGTTTGCTCTTAAACTCCAGGGATTCCATTCATCGAGAAGAATTTGTTTTTACTTTCTTTTCTTTTTGAACCCATGCCATACTGTAAGGTATTTTGAAACTCAGCTCAGTTTCAAAATTTATGTGGCATAGTGAACTGCTGTTGGAGACCCAACCAGTAAACATAAGGCCCATTTTTTTCATTTTTAAAACATTCAGTCCAAGGCATGATTTATTATAATAAAATTAATTCACAGGTACCAGGGCAGGAAAGGCCCCTCTCCAAAGTAGACTGGATAGCTAGATGAGATAGTGTTGTGTAGGTGGATTAGTAACAGCCTCAGAAGAGTGCATCTTCAATTCACATCCTCTCTTTTATCTAAAAATACCCCCTCATTTCTGCTTTTTAACAGAAACCTGAACTCTGAAGCAAGCAGGGAAAATGGTTTCATTAAACACATAGAATTGCCACACTGTAGCACATTTGTTATAAATCCGTTTTTTAAAAAAAGGATAAAAAAAAATATTAAGGATGGATCATATTACATGCAGAATAAAAAGCACATCTAATACACTGTGACCCATTATGGATATAATGAAACATATTGATAATCTGGAGAGAGTACAGAGAGAAACTGAAATGATTAAACGCCTGGGAACAACTAAGTAGTGGGAGAAAAGATTAAAACAATTACACATGTAGGGCTTAGTTAAATTATGACATCTTAGAAAGCTTGTTTTATTCTGCTCCCAGACTCTAATGCTGACCAGTCTCTCAACAATCCAGCCTGTCAGAATTTGATCTATTACACTTCAAACATTCCCATATACCCCAAAATCAACTGGAAATATTTTTATTTTAAATATTTTCCATGTG
>JANHZU010001880.1:129835-145124 GCA_032468055.1 Acrochordus granulatus
GCACCATCATGGTTATCGGGGACATTTAGATCTTTCTTGTAGAGCTCTTCTGTGTATTCCTGCCATCACTTCTTAATCTCTTCAGCTTCTGTTAGGTCCCTACCATTTTTGTCCTTTATCATGCTCATCTTTTCATTAAACGTTCCCTTGATATCACCAATTTTCTTGAAGAGATCTCTAGTTTTTCCCAGTCTATTCTTTTCCTCTATTTTTTCATTGTTTATTGAAGAAGACCGCCTTCTCTCCCCTTATTATTCTCTGGAAATCTGTATTTAATGTGGTATATCTTTCCCTTTCTCTCTTGCCTTTCCTTTTCTTTCTTTGTTCAGATTTTTGTAAAGCCTCATCAACTTTGCTTTCTTGTATTTCTGTTACTTTGTAATGGTTTTAGTAGCTACCTCTTGTACAATGTTATGCAACTCTGTCCATAGTTCTTCAAGTACTCTCTCTACCAGATCTAATCCATTAAATCTCTTCCTCACCTCCACTGTATATTCATAAGGGATATCACTGAGGTCATACCTGAATGACATAGTGATTTCCCCTACTTTCTTTAATTTCAGCCTAAATTTGCAATAAGAAGCTCATGATCTGAGCCACAGTCAGCTCCAGGTCTTGTTTTTACTGACTATATAGAGCTTCTCCATATTTGGCTGCAAATAATATAATCAATCTGATTTTGGTGTTGACCATCTGGTGATGTTCATGTGTAGAGTCACCTCTTGGTTTATTGGAAAAGTGTATTTGTTATGACCAGCATATTCTCTTGAGAAAAGTCTGACTTCCTAGTTTAGCATTCCAATACCTTATGATGAAAAGGACATATTTTTTTTGGTATGGGTTCTAGGTGTTGTAGGCCTTCATAGAACCAATCAACTTCAGCCTCTTTGGCATCAATAGTTAGGGCATAGACTTGGATTACTGTGATGTTGAATGTTTTGCTTTGGATTCAAACCAAGATCATTATGTTGCTTTTGAGACTGTACCATCGTACTGCTTTTCTCACTCTTTTATTGACTATGATGGCTACTCCATTTCTTCCAAAGAATTCTTATCCACAGTAGTAGATATAGTGGTCATTTGAATTAAATTTGCCCATTCCTGTCCATTTTTAGTTCACTGTTTCCTAAGATGCCAATGTTCAATCTTGCCATCTCATGTTTGACCTTGATTCATAGATCTTATCTTCCAAATTTCTATATAATATTGTTCTTTACATCATTGAACTTTCCTTTCATCTCCAGATACATCCACAGCAGAGCAATCTTTCGGCTTTGGCCCAACCACTTCATTCAGAGAGAAATATACTTCAGTCTTTCTGAAGCTACTTGTAATTGCTCTCCACTCTTCCCCGGTAGCATTATAGACACCTTTCAACCTGAGAGGCTCATCTTCTAGAGTTTATCTTAGCCTTTTGTGACTGTTCATGGGGTTTTCTTTACAAGGATAGTGGAGTGAGTTGCCATTTCCTTCTCCAGTGGAGTCTTATAGCCCATTTTTCACCAGATGCCCAAGAACTCCAACATCTAACACAGTCCTTGTTGACCCAGGCAACTACTGAACTCATATGGATTTCTGTAAATTACATCTCACCATTTTTTATGGGAGGGAGACACTCTTTGTTTAGCCCCTCTGATAAGATCTGTCCAGTATGAATCTCTGACATAGCTCTCATCTTCCTCAGAACATACAAGTCCCATAACAAGTCAAGGAAGTGCTTCACTGGTGACTCTAACATACATTTATTTTAATACTTTGACATCAATTCCATCCAAATCATAACAGCTCTTCCAATATTCCCCATGTAACTTTCATTCCAAATGATTTCATCAATTTTATTTTCAATTCCAGCCAGTTTTTGAAGGCTCCACTTCAAAATATATTGTTAAAATTTCCATTAAAACTGATCTGTACTTTTGTTCCTACTAGCTAGTGTTCAATAAAATTCAGGTTAAGTAAATGCTTAAATTTCTGCTTACATCTTTCAAAAGTATTTCAAGAGGTTATAATAAAAGCTTCCTAGCACCTAGATACTGAATAAGACTTCAACTGTCCCTATTCCTCTCCCTTCAAAACTTTCTGCAATACCTTTTCTTCAGAAGGAAAATTCTGTTATATTTCTTGGTCAGAATGAAGTTACAGGATAGTAACACAGCCATGAACATTTAGACTTTTCAACCTTTTACCTGTTTATTCATCTTTATTTTTTTCTTGAAGCATGTAAAGGGAAACACTCAAAAACTACAGCCTGAGCATTTTGAGAAATAGATGTTACTCCCTTCCTTCCTTGCTTTCCTAAAAGCAAACTTTGATCACTGACCACAAGAAAAAAAAAACATTGTGGCACAAGATAATTAAATAGTTCTAAACAACACTTACTGAAATTATGTTGTAATTATAATGCAAATACTTTGTCTCCTAGGGGTTAAAATATGAAGTAAACATTTCCTATTTTTGCAGTCTATCTGTCTGTTTATCCAATTTATATAGTCACCCATTTCAACAAGTAACTCTGGGTGATGAATATTAAAATAAAAACAAGTACAACAATTAAAAACACATAGCAACTAAAGACAGTATCACTACCAACAATCACTAACCCAGACAGGACATAGGTTTATTTATACACCTGGGGCTCCAGGACCATGTTTTTAGGACCTTTCCTTTGAAAAGTACTAATCAAAATTCTACATGGCATTGCAACTGGCTTGCATTTTGGAATGTTATAAGCCCATAATATGTATGCCTGTGGAACAGAGCAGGTGAAGAAAACTAATTTTAAATACAGGTGGTGTGCGCTTATGCATGAATATATGGGAGTGAGGGAGAACACAGGAAGAAATGAGCGAATCACTGTTGACATCTGTGACAAAGATGATTGATGGTTTCCCTCTCTAGTTTTCCCAATGGGAAGACATATGGGGGTAGGAAAAGGGATGAAGAAGCTGCTATGTTGGCAGTACAGCAAACTGCTTCTCTTAGACCATTTGAACACTGATTAATGAGGCAACAGCAGTAGCCCAGGAAACAGAAAAAGCATGCTCTGCCTACCTTATTTGTTCTTAATTGTAATTGGAATCACAGAATTCCATATGGTTTAAGTGGTTTGCTGGATATGAATTTAAGCCAGTTCAACAAAGGCAAACCATGAGACCAAGATGATGGGGACTGTTTATTTGGTTTTTATCTTAAAATAAAGTTCAAATATTTTAATAAAAACTCACAAACTGAACCTTATATCCACAACATTTTATGTGTGTTTTATTGACAGTGCCTAAAAACATTAGATCCTGCCTCCCTGTCCCACCTGATTATATGTTAAGATTTTTTTAATACACTACAAAGAAATGTCTAGTTTTAGAAGATTTTTTAAAAAATAAAATGGATAGCGGTATGCAGTCCTGTTCTTTGAAAGTAGATCCACCTGCCCCTACAAGAAACACTGGGTGCAAGAATAAGAGAACAATCTGGGAAGTCAGAAGAGATAATGGAAAGTTACCTAATCACTTTTGTCTTCTAATAAAAATATATGAAAAACCATATCAATTGAGGCAGTTTCATGGGACAATGTCCTTATATAATCTAGCATTCAGAAAAGGCTCGGCCATCCCTAAGTTTAGGGAAGCCAGAATTAGATCAAACAGTTCACTGTACAAACTCTACCTACCTAGCCAGTCAGCCAGCCTATTTCCATACTTGTTTCAGTTAATATTTTTCCATCACCTATTCATAAACACAAAAACATTATGTGCGTACATAATTTTTTCAGATGGTTTAATATATTACAGTTTGAAGTGACATGCATGCAGATATTTTCCAAATCATGTATCAAGATAGCCATGTTATTAATACAGTAATGACAATTTCAACTAAAATATTATGAAAAATTCACTTATTAGCTGAGATAAAGCTCTCTCAATTTTCTGGTTAGCAAAAATATCTTTGTCTAGTCATTCTTTTGTTTCCATTCTTTCATAATTGCCTAAATAAACTATCCACAGAATGAAAAGATGGTGCCACAGATGGCAGCCTTGGTGAAGTGAACTTGTCTGTTTGTTTTCTTTGTTCTCCGTGTCATAATTCTACAGCTCTCTGTAACTCTTTAATTATTATGTATATCAGAGAAGAACTCCTGGATGACTTCCTAAGGATGGTTTTTCTCCTGTTTATCCTGTTTTTGAAGAAGAGGCAAGAAGTTATGTGGATGTTTTGTTTGGGGGAGCAGCACTGCTTTGTAGCAGCTGGAGGAAGAGAAGGAGGGGGAAGCATGCATGCCAGAAGAAAAAGAAAGGAAAACATGGGATTTTGTGCACCACTTCCATCTATCTATCTTACAAATTTGAATACAATAATCAATAAAATGGAAGAATTGCTTCTCATAAATCAGACAGATGCTGTTTTCGCAAGCTCTGCAGCACTTTGCTTTACAGAAACATGACTCAGCAAGACTGTTCTGATAACAGCAAAACAGATTCCAGGACTTCAGATTCACAGAACAGACTGGGAGATAGAGACATCTGGGGAAAAAAGGGGGTGTGTTTGTTTTTATACAAACTATGGTGCAAAAATGTTACAGTGCTAAAGAAAATTTGCAATACGGACTTAGAAGCATTATTCATCAACTGTAACCCTGCAGACATTTGCCTCCTTCATTTTGGTTGGAGTCTATATTCCCCCACAGGCTTCTATTGGTGGGGCACTGCAGAACCTAGCTGACCCTATAATTAACACAGAACAAAAATATTCAAACTCTTTACTTATTATCTTAGGAGATTTTAACAGAGTAAATCTCACCCATAAACTGCCCAGATATAGACAGCATGTCAGCTGCCCCACTAGAGACAAGAATATATTAGATCTTTGCTATACTACAATAAAAAGTGTTTATTGCTCTGTCCCCTTTGCATCTGACTAATCCCCGGCTTATCTGACTATTGTGATCTATCTCATCCTTACCTACAGGCAGAAACTTAAAACTTCAGCGCCTATGGTTAGAATAGTGAAGAGATGGTCTGAAGAGGCAAAATTAAAGCTAAGGCTTGATTTGATTGCATAGACTAGTTTGTCTTTGAAGCTGCTTCAGCAGACCTGGATGAAGTTAGATACTGTGACATCATACATCATCTTTTGTGATGACATGTTCATACATCCAAAACCTCACGTACATACAACAACCAGCTTGGTTTATAGTGAAACTCAAGCAGCTTCGTTGCAACAAAAAAGCAGCTTGCAAGAAAGGGGACAGGATCCTTTATTACCAGGCTAGAAGTACACTGACTAAAGAGATCAGAGTAGAAAAAATGAATGCTCTGAAAAGCTGAAAAAATCAACTTTCAGCTAATGATTCTGCTTCTGTGTGGAGAAGCATATAGAACATCACTGGCTACAGGAGTCCATCACCCTCGGTTGAGAAAAGCCATCAACTAGCAGATGACCTGAATGTGTTTCTACTGTAGGTTTGAGAAACAGCTACCATCACTTACTACTAACAACCCCACCTCAGATACATTAACATCAGATATTTTCTCTACAACCACATTCATCCCTCTTACTGGGCCCCAACCTCTGCTGATTCTGAAAAAAGATGTCCAAAGTCTCCTTCAAAAACAAAAAATCAGAAAAGTACCCAGCCCAGATAACGTGACCTCTTCCTGCTGGAAAATCTGTGCTGCACAATAGGGCCTCATCTTCATACAGATTTTCAATATATCATTGGAGCTGTGCTACTTCCCTTCTAGCTTTAAATGTTCTACCATCATCCCAATTCCAAAGAAAGCCTCTATCAGCAAACTGAATGACTACAGCCTTGTTGTTTAAATCTGCAGTCATGAAGACTTTTGAGAGGCTAGTGCTGGTCCACCTGAAAGTCATCACAGATCCACTGTTGGACCCTCTGCAGTTTGCCTATCAAGCAAACAAGTCAGCAGACAACACTGCATGATACCCTGGAACATCGTGACTCTCCAAGGATCTAGGCATGGGGTCCTTTTTGTGGACTTCAGCTCACCGTTTAACATTATCATCCCAGCCATTCTTTATTACAAACTGACCCAGCTCACTCTGCCTGCCCATACCTGTAAGTTGATAACCAGCTTCTTGACAGACAGGAAGCAATAGATGAGGCTAGGGAAAATTACATCCAGTATTTGGTCAACCAGTACTGGCATTCGTCAAGGCTGTGTGCTCTCTCTGCTGTTCTCTTCCCTCTTTACCAATGACTGTACCTCTGTCAAAATTCTGAAGTTCATGGATGATACAACAGTCATTGGACTCATTCAAGATGGTGATGAGTCTGCATACAGATGGGAGGTTGAACAGCTGGCCCTGTGATGCAGTTGAAATAACTTAGAGCTGAATATGCTCAAAACTGTGGAGATGACTGGATTTTAGGAAGAGTTCTCCTATTTCATCCCCTCTTACCATACTCAGCAACACAGTATCAGCAGTACAATACTTCAAGTTTCAGAGCTCTATAATCTCCCAAGACTTGAAATGGATGATTAACATTAGCACCATTATTAAGAAGGCACATCAGAGGATTTACTTCTTGCGTCAGCTCAAGAGTTCAACCTGCCTCAAGAGCTGTTGATATAGTTCTACAAAATCTGTCCTTTGTACTGTACATCTATAACTGTCTGGTTCGGTGAAGCAACCATGCAGGAACAGACTCCAACAGTCAAGACTGCAGAAAGAATAAATGCAGCTTGCCTGCCCTCCATGGAGGACCTGTGTACTGAGAGGGTCAAGAGAAGGGCGAAGATAATATTTGCAGACCTCTCTCATCCTGGACTTAGTTTATTTGAACCTCTTCCCTCTGGACAATGCTGTAGAGTAATGCATATCAAAAACAATCAAACACAGGGACAGTTTTTTCATCAATCAGCTGAATATCTGACTGATGCTATATCACAAGACACAAGTTCAGTCAGACTGAAGAAGCTGCTTGGATAAGCAGCAAAATGTCTCGAACCGACAAGAAAAAAAGTCCAGTTGCCATGATTCAACCTCTGGATAATTCTACATGGATAATTGAGAATCTTCATCAACATACCAACAGGACACAAAATGTAAAGAATTCTAAATTAACCCAGAAGTACTGTCTAAGGTATTTACATACTTATCAATAGATCGTGGTTCTAACTCTATACTTTACTATGTCCTTTTTCTACTGGCTGAGTATTTTGGACGTACACTTTACTGTTGAATGCATAATTCTGTTTATTTCTTTATGTCATTATTTTATTTACTGTTGTTTTGCAAGTATGCTGAGAGTTGCTGTATCGGAGTCAAATTCCTTGTGTATCTAACCATGTTTGGCCAATAAAGTATCTGAATATCAAAACAACAATGGAGCTCTTTGTTAATTATACATGTAATTTATACAGAAACAGATATTTTTTTCCCTGACAACATTACTACACATAAATAACTAAAAACTAATTAGACATAGAAAAGTGATGCAATTCATGGTTTTTAATCCACTAACTAAAGAGTAATACATTAAATGAGAGTTCCCTAATGGAGCCCATAAAATAGAACAGCAAACATATATACAGTAGTTAGAAACCTTTCACAGTTGTATGGTGGAGTATTTAGCCTCAAAGTAACACACAATTATTTGTCTGTAGATAAATACTCCAACATATTTATTGAAAATGCATATTTCAAATAGATCAGTAATTCTGGCAGAAAGAAATTATATTTCTTGAATAGAATTAACAATTTAACTTGCTATTTTTTCTTAAATGCAGTAAAGGTATATGTATATTAAGGACAGTAATTGGTATAATATTAAAGTTACACAACTTTATATAGAAATATTTATATGAATATATTGTCACGAACTGAAAATGGAAAGCAAATAAAAGTTCAGAAATTTAGATTGGTTTATCCAATAACTTTATCCATTGTCTCAATCTAATCTAATATGATGGATTGGTCTGGAAATGTGATGTGTGAATCAAAGAAGTGAAAAATTAAAGTTTAAATAACATGTCCCCTTACCCTTCTATACTTTCATAGAGAGAGTTACACTGTGTTGTAAAACATTGTTATTTTCCATAGTAATCCCAATGCAGAGATTGGAAATTTCCAGGTCGGAAACTGGAAACAATTATTACCAACTTTTTTTTTCTTTAGAATTATTCCCACTTGGCAGGGTTCGCTAGAGAGCGGGGGGGGGCATTGATGCAACTGAGGAAGTACTTCAACCAATGTGTCGCACTGTGTGTCATTGGAAACAATTATTACCAACTATGAGAAGCTTAACAGAAGTTACACCATGAACTCCCTCCAAGTGGTGCTAATTAAGCCAATAAATTAAAAATGAAATGTACTGATAGCATAGGTATGAGCTTATTGGAATCATTGCTAGTGGGCTCATATCCTCATATCCTCTGAGTACCTAGTTTTTTATTCCAGGCCCTCATAGCATTACCTTTTTGTTTTATCTCCAGCCAACAATTGAGGCAACTAAAAACTGACTCGCTGGGTCAATGCAGAGTATGATAGGCAGATTTTAGAACTAGACACTCTATCTTTAATCACACCTTTATTCTGCAATATCTGGCCAAAAATATTCAGCCAAGCCAGGTTCTGCATTATACAGTGTATTTATTGACTTAAGGTCTTCTGAAAAAAAGCATGGGGTAAACTCATAAACACTATTGTAGCTAGATGGCTACTTCTGCTAAGATATAAACTTCACAAGAACTCCAGAATGAAGTTTCATTGTAGCATGCAAGGCCACACTACTAAAAAAAATCCAACTTGAAGAGGAATAAGAGGTATATTTTCACTTTCCTGCTCTTCTGTTTATGTATCATACTGCTTGTAACCAAAATAAGTAATCTGGATTATCATCCCCCAAATTTAGCCAATGGTATGTTACAATTTTAATGATGATTTAGGTATTAAAGATTAAGTACATTAAAATTAAGATCTTAATTTTTGCAAAGTGATCTAGAATGCTTAAAAAGATAAAGGTTTCCCTGCCAGTCATGACCAATTATGCAGTGCTCATCCCTGTTTCCAAGCTGAAGAGCCAGTGTTCGTCCAAGGATGCTTCCGTGGTCATGTGGTGACTAGATGCCAAAGGTGCACAGACTTGGTGTCTAAAAAAATCCTTTTTAAAAATATTTGAACATGATTTTTCATTGTTTTTCTAATCATAGGACTCTAAAATCCAAAATAATCTAAAATCAATGGACATTTTGTTAAAAGCATATCCCAACAGTGTTAAAGTTTTATTTGGCTGAAGCACACATACAACTTTTGTTTGGTACTTAGCTGGGACCTTACAGCTCCTTTGCTCCTCTTGAAGGGGTTAAATCCAAATTCTTAAGAATTATGAATCAACAGAGAATATAACATCCTTCCAAAAGCTACAACACTGGGTCATTCTGATGAATGGGCTATATTTTGCCTTATGCCCTCTTAGAAGGATGAATTTATAATGTTCCAGTCCAATAACAACTCTGCTGATGCTACACAGAGGAAAAAGAAACAGCTTCCCATGACATGGCACAGTGAATTAATGACTCCTTTTCCATGCCATAGTTACATATGATCAGTGGAGAGATTAATTTTTCCTTTTACTTGTCCACTCAGCAAATATCTGTAGAAAAACTGATAAATTTCTTGCAACTGCTATTGCTGCAGGAATGTTAAGCAATGTTGATAATTTGCTTTTCATAAGATGATTTGTATTTCCTCTTTAATGCTGTTTACATTTTCTCCTGATTATATTAATATAGTATCTTAGTTTTGCTTTCCATCTTCTGAGCATGAATTTAATTTAAATCATTAGTATACTTTAATTTTGTGATTTCATCTTTGTTTTTAATCTGACTCAATTACACTTTATTTTACTAGCTTGATATTTTGGTCTTTCATCATAATTTCCTAATCTTCACGTTTGGAGGAATAGGAAGATTCTACAACAATGTAAAACTTCAGAATTATGTAAGGGCTACATAACTTTGGCTTTTATACCCCTTCCAAAGTTTGCACCCACCTGTACATTTTAACAAATAAAATGAAAATTATTAATTTTCATATCTCATTTTCATTATAGGAAATACAAATCATCTTATGAAAAGCAAATTAATTGGATTTAATTCCATTTGGATGGAAATCATAAACTAGATTTAATTTTCTTTATTGAAACCAAATTGAGTGTTTCTTCTGGCTAGAAATACATTCTATTCTTACCAATATAAAAGGTCGTTCTGATGCTTCACAAAAAAGTTGTGTGTCAGTATTTACAATGTTTATTTTTACAGTGTATTATTATTTGCCCACCAATGCTCAGCAAGTTCAAAGCACGAAGCTCATCCTGCTGTTTTGTTCATTTTACAGAGAGATCCACGCATCCTTATGCTCCCACTACTCATCAGGATAACAGAACATATATATTGATTTTACACTTCTCTATTATTTTCTGATTCTTACCATTCCTCACAAAGAAAGTTGATAATTTCTGTGCAGCCATGTGCAAAATCCACTGGATACTGATGGCCAACTAGAGCCAATCAGGTTTGATATTAATTATGCTAAACTATTAATGTCCAGCTATCCAGTTTTACAACTTTTGTGGATAATTCTTATTGTTTTAGCTTTCTAGATAGCACAGTACAAATTTTGGTTTGAATGGTGAAGACTTAACTCCCAGGTCTGTGCATTGATAGATTCATTCCAACCACTGGGTTTAAAATGATCTTTTTATTGCCTTAGCTTTCAAGCTCCAACACTGCCAAGCTCATCCTTCATTTAAGAACAACCCCTGCCTCCCCTTGATGGCAAATGAAGAGTTAAAAGAGAAGGGGTGGAAAGGACAACACCTGGATGAGAGATGCAAGGGGAGGAGGAGATTATACATTTAACAGGCATTTAAGTGCTGGTCAGTTTCTTTTGGTTTGTGATTGTCCTTTGCATTTCTATCTTTCTTAGTCCTCTGAGAATGAGCTTCAGTGGAAACTTGAAAGCTAAGGCAATTAAAAAGTTCATTTTAAATCAGAATAAATCTGTCAAGATTTTGGTTTCTCAGCAGACTTGCAGTGAACTCTACAGTTACAGCACTTATTATTTTCTGATGCTATAGTTGTTAATTTCATATTCTCATTAAAGACCAAAGTAAACACATTGTATCATTATTATTTCAAGGTATATCAAATCTTTCTGCCCATAGGGCATTCAAGGCAGTTATTTACCATTAAAAACAATCCCAGAAGTGCTTAAAATACTATACAAACACTATAATTAAAAGCACTCAAAGATTACATGCAGTCGTCACAAGGTGTGGAAAATGTAAAAGAACACAAAAGATCAGTCACAAATACAAAAATTAATTTTGCTAATCTGTTCCTCTGGGGGACTAATTATTTTAAAATACCTGCACAGAACAAACTAGCATATCAGGAAGGCAGCAAACCTAAAATCCGTATGCATGTAAATTCCAAATGCCGAATGTATTTTTATTTATGAACTACATTTTCAATCTACTTTTATTCCAAGGAGTTCAGGGCTCTACATCCCCCACCGTTTACCTTTTCAAGAATATTTCGAGCAGGCTTAGTCTGAGAGGCGGAGAGCGGCCCCAAGTTACCCAATAAGTTATAGGGTCAATGCAAAGATTTGAACGCGGTCGAGGTTCAATCCAATCTGGTAAAGATACACGGCGCCGGTTCCCAGTTCACTTGAAAAAAGACCAGGAGCCGTACTGCAGGGGAGGAACTCGCAAAGGCGAAGGGGGATGCAGCCACAACGCGGTTGCCCTCCAAGCTCCGGAGCCGAATTAAACGATCCCGCGCTACGCTGCCCCACGTCACCGCGCGAGGCGACGAAGCAATGAACCGGAATATACATTCTCCTTCCTCGAGGAGTCGTATCTCCCCGTCCTCCCGCCCAGATCTCCGCTCTACCTGTACAAGGGGAAAAGTGCGAAGAACAGATCTGTGCACCGCCATCTTAGACCCAGGGGCAGCAGTCACGTGGTGCCGCGCCTGCGCGCTACGATCAGCGCGCTCAGCTCAGGTGCCGTCCTTCGGCCTTTGCCGCCGGAAGGCGGGAAGTCGGAGCGACGGTTGCGTCCGGCGCGACTTCTCGAAGAGTTCCTCCCGCGGTTCGGAAGGGGCGTCAGGGCGGCTCCTAACGGCCCCCGACTGTGATTAGCGGCAGCGTTTCCCGGCGAGAGGCGCGTGCGTCAGTTCAAGCGCGCGCGTCCCCCTCTTCAGTTGCCTTCTACCGCCGCTTCCCCGCGCTGCGGTCAGCGCCCGCCGGCCCTTGTCCGGTCTTGCACCCTCCCTCTCCTCACGGTGCTTCCTTCTTAACTTCGCAAAGGCCGACGTTGAAAGAACCGACTGGCATCTCTGCTGCGTTCCGGCTAATAAGCAGCCCTGGGAGAATTCAGAAATAGAAGTTGAGGCAGGGAGCCGCGGTGGGGTGGCCTTCGGTTGGTGACGCCGGATGATGGCCGCTCCTTGCGCTGCGCTGCGCTGCGCGTTTACCTCTTATGCCCGCCAAGGTGCTGCATTTTCTGCCGTGCTACCGCAACACGCGGTGGGTCACTGACGCCTCGGGGACCGGGGGTGGGTCGATGTTTCCCCTGTTTGAACGCCGTGCCTAGGACACGCCGCTGCGCCTGCATCTCGAGGAGCCGCGGGCGGCCCCGTCCTCTGCAAGGCGCGCCGCTCGCGCGGGACTTGCAGCACCTTTGAGTGTCTCTGCAGCCACCCTCCGCCAGTGAACGGGAGGATAGCTGGTCATAGAGTGAGGAAGAGGAGGCAGGGCAGCTCCCCGTTCCTCACAAGTTGGGATTTGCCCTGACGATATTCCCCAACAGCTATTTTATGGTTTTTTGTACCTCATTCCAGGAAACTAGAGGTTTTGAACATCATTTAGAAGGGTCATTTGAAAACTGTATATATAGATTAACAAAATGAAGTGTGATCTGTAAAAGAATTGAATGTTAGAAGGGGTAGCGCTCCCCTTGAAAACAGATTTATATTTTGCAGTTTCTTTGGAGCAACTTCAAGCTTGGATATTAGCTCCCAGTAGGAATGCTTTTGGCCGTATGAGATTAGAATTCTAGTTACATCAGTTCTTTGGAGAAGGTAGACTAAACCACAGTGCTGTGTGCCAGAGCTACATCATATCTGGACTTTTGTAGTACTTACAGGGCTGTGTTTGAAAAGATCTCTTGATATGAGAAGCATTGAACAAGAATGCTGAGATAACCAGAAATGTGGGGCAGGCTGGCTGCAGAAGACCTCCTCAGTGGCCATTCTTAGGACAAGAAATTCCATCCCACAGAAACTCTGTCTTCCCCTCCAGTGGCCATTCACACAATAGAAGACTTTATTTTAAAGAAAGGCTTGCCTTAAAAAAGTTGGGTTTTATTGTTCTCAGCATTTTGAATAATTTTCCAGCTGTAGTCTCTTATTCTTCCACTGATTGGTGTTAAATTGCAAGGATTCTTCAACATACTAATTTCTTAAATTTAAAAAAAAAGGTTTATAAATGTTTTAAAACAATGGACTCTATCATAACATAATTGTTAAAAACCCTGAATTACTTATTTTAGTGTGTGTGTGTATACATGCACACACATACATATACACATATCTTTATTTATACACATACAGTGTAATTTCCATTTTGAATAAACTTATCTTTAAACAGAGCTTAATTTGATTGCACATATGTGGAGGCTTTAAGATGACAGAGTCTTCAACTCACGCTAGGGCACCAGATGCCAAAAAGGCATATATTATAGCTAATGTGAGTGATTGCAACTCAGTTTTTCCTTCAAAGGATCTAGAACAACCAAAACCTTTTTGCTACACATGTATCTTAAAGCAGTCATATTGTACTCTCACTTCCAATATGGCCTGTGGACATCCTGACTAGAATTATAGACAGTGCCGCCCAAAATCTAAAGGTTGCTAAGATGGGAAAGACTAAGTTTTGGCTATTAAAGACTAACTTTTGGCTATTAGATTTGTCTCATCCCCCACTCTTGAAACATTTGCTTTAAAGCTGAGTAAGTTGCAGATCAGATTGCTATTTTTACCAGAAACTTGTTCTGCGTTATCTAACTATCTAACCTCAGGAAGAGTTCCATATATTTGAAAAACCTGGACAATCTATTTTACATACATGGTTCTTCTTGGTAAAGATAATAATTTATTGTCCACAGAATGTCAGAAATGATTTTTATAGGGCTATGACCCTGTCTCCTATATGCAGTAACTGAACGCAGCTATTCCTGTGGGTCCTGGCTCCAAAATTGCTGGCTACGGTACAGAATGTGAAAGATTAGAACAATTCATGATTCTGCTTGGCTGCTGAAGAGGGATTGGGGGTGTGGATGGACAACTTTTGACCACGATTATAAAATCCAGAATGCCTCAAGGAAATACTGTCAAAATTTTATTGTTCACTTATCCACTAAGCTTTTCTCTCATGTCTCTTCTGATCAGTCCCTCCTTTATATACCTTGGTGTCAGACTCTTTGTGATTTTATATATTTTCTATTTGAGTCTGAAACAGCACAATCTGGCCAACACATGCCTTGTGCTCAGCAGATGTTTACACACTCCAAACATAGTGCCTGAAATTCAAGCAGCGTGAGACAAAAGATGGCCAAATATTAACCATCTCCTTACAGTGCATCTATTTGCAACTTTTCCAAATCTGCTCTTCCCTCACTTTCTTCCTTTACTATTATTTATCTTCTTAACTTTTCCTTGTATATTCTGTACCTCAGCTGTACACTACAAAGGTTGGAGATAATGGTTTTAAGAGAGCTGAAAGTGGAATGAAACAAGCAAGAATGGCTATGATATTCATCTTTTTGCTGTGGTTTTCATTGCTCCCACTGGACTTAACATACTTTTGAAAACATGAAAAAACTTTTTATTAGTGGCAATAGTGGATGTGCATCAACATCATACAGATTATTTCTTACTTCTAATATGACTTTTATGTGATACATCTAATATCACTTTGACTTAACACTCCACTATTGCTTGCTTTATTTCCATGATTAAAAACCACTAGTAGGTGAGAAAAGGTGCCGTATTTTAATTCTTCTATTCATGAAAAAAAGCCTTCTAGGAGTAGATGCTAACAAATCAAATAAGAAGTCCTATTATTTTTCAATGGGTTTATGCTTTATATTGCATAATATAAAGCAAAAAATAGGAGATATTTTCTGAAAAAAGCTTGGGAATGTTTTAGTAGCACATATATAGACTAATTCAAGAAATTAAATTTTGTATATTTTAAG
>JANHZU010001880.1:166614-177449 GCA_032468055.1 Acrochordus granulatus
CTCACACATTTTGACTTGTATTTATTGACTCAAAACGTATTACTGACAGACAGATGGACAGGCAAACAACATCTCCTGTTGCTGTGATTTAATTCCCTTAGCTTTCTGTGCTCCAAAGATCTGATACCCTGACATCCTTTCCACACCTTGTGCCAGCTTTTGCAGCTCCAAGCAAGGAAAGTGGCAGCTGCTGCTCACCCTCTGATGTTGGGAAATCATCTGATAGCCCAACAAGCTGTTTGCCTTTCCAACTGCCTGGAATACAACATAAAATGATACTGCACATCTGCTCAGATGCCATGTGAAACAACGGAGCTCAGTATTTCCAAACCAACATCAGAAAGCTCTTATTTTCCATTCTGTTTAGTCATGATAACTCCAGCTGCATTACATTAGCATGATACTATATTATAGGAGACGCAAAACTTATTATAGGATACACAAGACCACAAAATGGACAAATGAATAGAAAATGAAGAAGAAAATTAAAATGCTCTTGGACTTTAGAATTCAAACAAGCACTTGCACCCCAGATTTAACAACTGTTGATAAGAAAGACAAAAATGTCTGAACAGTGGAAACTGCAGTATCTGGAAACAGCAGAATCAAAGAGAAAGAACCAGAAAAAAAAATCACAAAATACGAAGACCTTCAAATAGAAGTAGAATGACAGTGGCAAAAGAAAGCAAAGATGGTACCAATAGTGATAGAAGCCTTGGGTGCAATCCCAAAGCAAGTGGAGCATCACTTGAACACCACAGGCATTGACAAAATCCCCATCAATCAATTGCAAAAAGCAGCTTTACTTGGAGCAGCTTAATCCTGTGATAATAACTTCAACACAGCATTTGTCAATCCCAGGTTCTTGGAAAAGACTTGATAAGTGTATAAAATGCCACATACACTCTAAACATCTGGGTGATTGTTTGACCAACCCTAATAATAATAGTCTGAAGGTAGTTTGGGTAGATAATTAAACAACTGGAATTGATTTTTAAATGCTAATTAAAAGCCCAAACAAAGAAAGTTGTACTCACCAGGCAGGCAGTGAAAGCTGAAAAGAGACAGGACCAAATGTATCTCTTGAGAGACAGGATCCCATAACTCAATGTCTCCTGCTTTCTAACCTGATGTCTTAACCACTACACCAGACTGGCTCTCCAGTTTGCCACAGACAGCTTTTTAATACAGTACCTGAAGTAAGAAACCAAGCAGGATATATTCATGGTAGGATTTCATCAGTACCATTGTGATGCAGAACAGAACATATTCCCTCAACTGGATTAGATGGATTTATGGTATCTCCACAAAATATATTACCATACAGCATTTGTTCTTTACTTATTTATTTAATACAAACATAATTTCAAATTTTATTTATTTTATTTTTATTTATTCATCATATTTCTAAACCACCCATTTCCCTTAGATGGTAAGTTTTTGGTGTGAAACTTGGTTGTGGAAGGATTACTGCCCTACAGCAGGGAGATCCATTTAATAATCTCAGTGTTTATACCTGGCTAAGTTTTGATGTTTTGCTCAAGCTGCAAAAATTGTGGGAAGAGATATAATAAAAGGAGTTTGTAAGCTCAAGTGAGTGACTACATTACTGTTAACAGTCCTTTTATAGCTTAGCCTATTAAAAATGCAATCTGATAGAAAAAGAGATTAAGAAAATCACAAATACTATTTCAATCAAACGTTCAAAACTTTGTATACACAACGAGGGACTCAGAGTCTGCACAAGATCTGAACACTTTATTTTATATTGACCTAAGAAGCAAAAGCAATTTGAGGACACCCTAGAACATGGGTGTCCAACCTTTTGGCTTGCCTGGGCCCCACTGAGTGAAGAGGAATTGTTTTGGACTGCATATAAAATATATGCCCAGAATTACAGATTTTATTGGCAAACTGTGGGAGAAGGAAGGTGAGAATCAGGGATTAAGAGGTAGATCAACCTTGAGTTGCTATGCATGCACAAATGATAAAGGTCCAATCCCTTGTGAGGACTGTTAGCCTTATCTGAGGAGTGCAGGTATTCATTGGACAGTTGGATAAATTCTTGTAACCTTATAGCATCCAGACATTTGTTAGCTAGATCTGCACCAGCTAAGCTGGATTCTTCATGTCTAACACAACCCCTTTCTCGTTACTCAAACAGATGCTTCAGAAAATTTTCCTGGGAAATTTAGAATTATCAACTAGCTAGCAGCTCTCTTTCTGGCATACTAAAATTTATTAGAAGTTTTTGTGAATAAAGCTAATCTACAAATTGTGTTCTTGCAGGATGGAGGCTGAGCATATACCCTGCAAGTGGAACATTTTCTCCATGAGCCATCTTGCAAAAACTTCTGCTTCAGAAAGCAAAATTTAATGCTTATTTTATTTATTTCACTTATCTAATGTATATAGTCACCCATCTCTCAAGCAAGTGACTCTTCAACAAACACAGTAAATCAAGTTTGTGTTCTACCTGTAGACAACAAACAACTATATATAGCATAAAAAAGAGGTTCTGCTTTGGCTCTTAAGGAGAGACTATGGTGATGTATGGAATTTAGAATCCTGCTTCTTCACCCACCAAAGATCTCCCAAAAACAACATCTGAGACCATTTGTGCTCCCAGCTAGTTATTAGATTCTTCAGGAGGATCAATGACAGAGAAAATATTTGGGGTTGCCTAGACTCATTTTATTTTCCCAGTGCAGTATATATGCTGGATGAGTACAGTATATTTTAGGTTTAGATGGTTGAAACTTAAATTAAAAACTCTCCTCAGCCATTAAGTCTCCTCGGTAGTCCTAGGTCACTCATTAACTACTTCAGGAAGATGTTGAGAGGCTAAATTGTGGCAGCCTTGTATGTATCATCTGAAATGCTTTAAGGAGACCTGGGGTACAAAAGTGATAAATCTGCTGAGTTTTCAAACTGTGTAAGTACAGCCAAGATTGAATCTACCCCAGGGGTCTCCAGTTTGTGTTTCAGTGTCAGAGAGTGTGTGAAATATGAACATTAAGGTGGTGCAGGCTATATTTTCTTTACCACTGAATAACTATAGATACATTAATATTTGTTATTTAGTTTTTAAAAATTAGAAAAACATATGACCAAACTTAGGAACTTTGGAATAACATGAAGAGATGCAGGGCCCTGCATAAAGTTTCAGGCCATGGTTCATCTATCTCTGCAACTGAGTCTCTGTTACTCTTTGCTTCTGGGTCTGAGCAGTCAGGTTTCTATGCCCCAGTATGATCTGTTCTCATCCTATTTATTTAGCAGACTAAGAGAGATAAACACCTTCCTTTTTGTTAAGAATCTATTTTATTAAGAATGTATTAAGATTTCATGAAGAATACAGAAACCTAGAATGGGATCCAGATTCAATAATGACAGTGTATAACAACAGAAATCAGTGAGAATTTCATCACCCCACTGATTTATTTTCAATGGCTCTACTTTATGTATGAGTAACTTTGGATCAGATCATATTATCTGGAGTATAATGACAGCTTATGCAAACATCTGCCAATTCCAACCTATTTGGAAAAAGAGAGGGAACAAATTGAAGCCAACTCCAGTGAATGTAAACCATACAAAGTATCAAAGGAGAAATCAGGTTCTTCTATTATAGATCCTGTAAAGGTACATTTTGTGGCTCCTTCCCCATGGTCACTCCCATGAACACCATGTATATGTGCTTGCTTGTTCTGGCAAATCTTTTTCTTTGCCATGTCCCCAGGAGGTTGCCTTATAAGACAATCTTATATCATTGTTATCTGTACTGGTGCTGAAATAGTTTTTTCCTTCTTGACCTGACAGTATCCAACAAGATGTATAAATCTAAATCTGTTGCACTGCTATCATGTCAAACTGACTAGTAATGGATGAGATCCAAGGATTTCCAGCTGATGCAATACCACCCATTCTTCCACTCCCTGATTAGCCACCTTGACTACCATTTTGCTGTGGTCTCTGAAAGATTCAGAAAGCAGATGTCCTGTCAGAACTGTGCAGCAGTACCAGCCACGCAACTATCAGTACTATCGTTGCTTATTCTCTGTGGCACAAGGCTGAAATAGTGGAAATAAAATAATAACCCTTCCTTGCTTCATGGACAGAGTTCAGAGGAAACGGGCTGTCTTGCCTACCTAAGGAGTGGAAAGAAAGGAGCGAGAAAGCCTATGTAGAAGTCTTGCTTTTGACCAAGCTCCCTTTGTACTTTATTCAGTTTACTTCATTTAGTTTACAACAGAACAGTTAATGGAAGAACAAAGAAGGGGAAGAAGAGCTCAGAGATGACTTACTAAGCTCAGAAGCCAATCCTGCTCAGTCCTCTTTTAGTACAGCATCTTAACTGGCAGATGTTTTCCTCCCCAGATGCTGATATGCAAAAGAGGCAGCATACCAAAGCCAGAACAATCAACCAGCTGCTTTGCTTATCATATTGCAGCATACAGAGAATAGTACCATTTGACAGTGAATCAGAGCAGATACAATTAGAGGCAGGAAAGTACAAGGGAAGGGAAGCAAATTTCATGTCTGTTTAGTTTTCTATCACCTTGAAGATGGGTGGACCATCTCAAAGAAAGAAAAATAATTCCCCATGCAGCTATTGTGGGATAGGAAAAGCCTCTCATATCAAAGATTTATTTATTTGTCTATCACATTTATATAGCCACCCATCTGACATAGTGACTCTGGGCAATGTAAAAATAAAACAAAACACATACATTTGACTCTAACATTTTAAAAGTCCGATGTGTTGTTGAAAAATAAAGACCCATAGTTTTGAACATGAAGTGTAAAGATTCTTCAAGACTTTTTTAGTAAAAAAAATAAGGCTAATAGAGATACACACAGCTGAGATACAGTAACCCTAACAGAGCAAACTATCTGCAGAGAAATTCAGCAAAATCAACCAAATAACATTTTTTCTTCTCCAGGAGTTAGCTGAACAACACAATTTATAACTTCCTCTGTCATTAACATTAATTGTAAATTGGTGCTTGATAATACAACAACTTAAGCGATGTTTTGCTCATCACTTTGGTAAAAGATCTGGCCTGATCAAGGTCATCTTTTGAACAGTTTACAGGTTTACAAATCTGATAATAGCTCTGATAATATTCCATCGCACAGTCATTTTTAATAGGTCTCCTCCATTCCTGTACCCTTTCCTTGTTTACCCTCATTGGAGTGTGCATTTCATTGTTCATATCTTCCCTTGGTGCAATTTCTGTCATAAACCCAAGTGCGCTGTATATATTGCCTGAGGAACCACCATGAAACTTCACATTTTTGCTTTTTTTGTGTGGTGAATCTGGATACAGCCCATCTGCCTATGACAAAATATTTTTGTGATACAGATTTTCAGAAATTGTGTCATGGTAAGACTCTGGACCTCACCATTTGTAAAATATAAAACAAAATGAAATAAAATTAAGATACTGTGTTTAGAAACACTGGAATATTATCTTTCTTAATTTTATCCTTATTGTTTGCTGTAAAAGATGTCAAAGACAGAGATAGGCCAGATCTTTTACCAAAGTGATACGGAGCAAAATGTAGCTTAAGTCCAAACAAGCAGAAAGAATGCAGAAGAGACTCAACATTTCCCTAATTCACATGAATATAAGAAGGGGAGGAGGTGCAGCCCAGTCAGACATGCAAGATTCTCAGTAAAAATAATCTTAGCATCCTGTGCAGCTGATTCTTGGTCTGCTTTACCTGGTGAGACTGAAAAAGACTTAATTGGATCCGCACATGGCATAGATAGCATTCCTAATGGAATATGGAATCTTTTGAAAATGTTTCTAGGGATATTATCTAAAAGAAAGTATGCAGAGCTCAGGGTGGATGTGGATGGATTCAATCACACTCTCTTTTGAATATGGGTGATTTAAATGCTGATTAAGTTATTAAATCATGTTGAAAACATATTACATCTGCATAGTTCAGGAGTGTGGAATCTCTTTTTTCTCCTGTCTCTTTCCTCAAAGGTTGATTTTTTATCAAATAAATCAAGTTCCATGTTGTTTAAAAAAAGCCTCACCTTTGCCCACGTGTACTTGGACATGTACAAGTGCCATTTATCAAGTGACAGGTGTTTACCTTTTGCAACTATGCTCTACATATGGCTAAAATGGTTACTTTGAGCATGCCTGGACATAGAACAAACTACCTCCTATAGCTATCATAAAGATGTGTTTCTATTTAGTTGGAGACAGGTAGTTGAACCACATAATTTCAAGGATTTGATTGTGTTATATGGCATTTCCAGTAAAAGTTGTGACCTCATGACGTTTGCACCACATGAGTTTTGACTGTTAATTTTGATGACACCATTAATTCAACCTACTAATAAGCACTCATTGTAGTGATTGTACAGTTTAGCTACTGTCTTCAATCACTTGAAGAGACACCTGAGCCCATCTTCATCCCTGGAATTGATTCTACTGGAAAATTATTCTCCTACGCTAATTATGTGGCCAATAGTTTAACTCTGTCTTGAAGAAGAACTTCCATGCTTGCCAGGCTCAAAGACTGACAATCTTACTAGAAAGTTTGTTAAATAATTCTCCTGCACAAGACAGTCTATGCTTTTGCCTGGTGGGAGGACAATTTGTGCTGCCATTTTTATTCAGCCTTGCAGGAAGATCTAATGTCATCATTTCTAAGAGCTGTGGCTAAGCCTCAGATGAGTAGCCAAAGCAACAGCATTACTTGTTATTTCATGTATATTATTTGTAACTACACTGTTGATACTTCATTCAGATATACAGTATGTCCAGTTGCACTTAAAATCATTTCTCTATTAAATTGTTATTCATTCATCTAATTTATTTTTCATACTAATTTATTTTTCATACTGGTATTGAAATATTTGTGTGATTTAGAGGCCTCCCATCTCAAAGCAATTCTGGGCAGTTATACTTGAAGAGCAAGAAACAATAAAAATTATGAAACAAATCATGGGACGACTGGAAGAAAATCATACATATCAATAAGAAGTAACCTAAGGGAACTCTGCAACCACCCTACCCCAAGGCATGGGAGAACAGCTAGATTTTCAGTTTTATATGTAGGTTTAAATATTTTTGATCTTTGTTTAAGATGATGATGATGACAGTAATATTCTGAATTTTCCCTCATATGTTGTTTGCATTGGCCAGATATTTTTAAAATTTTATGATAGATTTGCAAAAGTTGTGTGGTATAAAAATGATACTGAAATACTTCTCCAGTGATAGAAAGCTTAAGCAAAATATTTTTGGGAACACATGTCTATGAAAGAAAGACATATACATCTAACAGATTAAGCCTTAGAAGACTGCCACCTACTGTACATAAACAAATTGGTAAAAACCAATACAGTAATTCCAGTAATTCCAGAAAGGCTGATGCAACTACTCCGCATGGAATAGGTTGTATCCAGTTAAATAATTGCATGCATTTCCCAGGAAAATCCTACATCCTTATCATGAATCATTCTTTTTAATGATTTCCATGAAACTTATCTTCAGCCAGTTCTATACTACTGAGCTATGACTGATTCTGTGAAAGAATGTATGAAGATTATAATGTGAAATAAAGTATTATTCTGTACCATGATTATAGAGAAAGCAGAAAAGAGAGGACATTTGATTAGAGTAAGGATATTCTGTACCATGGCTAAAGTGAGTAGCTGAAGGCAATGAGGATGGCCTCATTGTTCCTCCTGAATAAGTGAACATTTGCTTAAAGGTTTTGGTGGTAGTGCCTTTGAGAACCCATCATAAAATGCTAGTATTACCTATCCTGGCTATTTGAAACCATATGCTAACCCAAAGTTAATCAAATTAATTCAATTGCTTGAATTTTTGCAAACACTTAGCACAAATCAACCAGCTATATTTTCAATTAGTCTATCATGTTGACCCAATCAAATTAATTAAATCATGTTTAAGCTCCTACACCCACTCTGGTACGGAGCACTAAGAATATCTCTACAGAGAGTAGCATTTTCTTCTGTAAATTTTTGGTAAAAATATTACATATTTTGATTTAAATGCAATAAGTAAAGGTAAAAGTTTCCCCTTTCAGTTGTGTCCAACTCTAGGGGGAGATACTTATTCTCCATTTCATAGCTGAAGAGCCAACGTTGTCTGAAGATGCTTCCATGTTCATGTGTCTGGCATGACTATACTCTGAGGCACATCAGGAGATCGCTGTTACTTTCCCACCAATATAGGCGGTACCTATTTATCTACATGTATTTTGTATGCTTTTGAACTGCCAGGTTGGCAGGAGCTAGGGCAAATAACAGGATTTATTCCATTACGCTACACCTAAATGCTACAGCTATTATTTTCAGTGTAAGATATATCATTCTTCTACTGGTTTGGGGAAAGAGATATCCTCCCTTATTGTGTTAAGTATAATAGAAGCTAACAGAAGCTCAGTAATGCGTACAATAGCTAAATTCTTTCAGTTAGCCTCAATTGTACATGAAGGTTTAAAATGCAATGTAAAGTAATACTATTTTGATAATGATATCTGAATTGGAGGAGGGATTCCTTTGAGTCGCTGTTGACTCTTGGCAATTGTCTGAACTAATCCCTGCAGTTTTCTTGGCAAGAATTTCAGAAGTGGTTTGCCCTTTTCTCCTTCCTAGGAATAAGAGAGAGTAACTGGCTCAACTGGTAACCCAGTTGGCTTTATGCTTAAGGCAGGACTTGATTCCCTGTCTCCCAGTTTCTAGTCTTATGCTTTAACAAGTACACCAAAGTAGCTCTCCATTAATATATATTAGCATAAAATTTATTGACTAAAATTAGTTGGGCTATTGTTTTAATATATCAATTTCTTTCACTGCAATCAATCATTTATTTATTGTTGTAGTTCTCAGTATGTGTTGTATGTATGAATTAATTTCATACTAGGATGCTGCTAGGATATCAAAAACATTGAGCCAGGACACAGAGATAGATTATAAAATTATGTTCATACATATTTGTATGGTATGTATAAATATGGAATATTTATACATACAGAATATGTCTGCCTTCCAAGAATCTTCACCCCCAAATACTATATACATAGGCAGCCCATCCCTGGTCAGTCCATAATATAGCTCCCCTTCTAGCTACCCGCATTATCAGTGATAAATGCATTCATCATTAATTTATTATTGGCAAGGGTCTTTCTAACACAGAAAAAGCTATCTCCATGTCATAGACCCACTTAAGGACAAAACTGTTTGGAACTCTAGGTGGATAAAATAACTACACAGAAAATTTTGGAATGACAGCAATATTACTAACTATTCAGATTATAAATTATCATGGATTTTTCCTGAACTGAACTGGAACATAGCAAGTTATTTCTGGTATATTGATCTGGCCACCTTAGCAGCAATAAAAATAGGTGTGCATGAAAAAATCTCAATTATCTTCTTATCACAATGGAGGGGAAGTAGAGTTGGCATTGTTCATTATGTTCTAAGAAACTTTTACCCATCTAAACCGACTGTGCAGCCCTGAAAATTCAAAGGAATTAGGTTTGGAGAAACAGTGGGATACCTTTAGCAAGCTTCCTCTCTTTTCAGCAAGGAATTTGTTTTCCTTCAAATTCTTGTCACCTACGGCCATTTGATTTATGGAAGCTGAAGAAACTTTTTCAAGCCGTTCAGGTGAATGAGCTGGGCCGCTAGTCAGAGCCTTTGTTGTCTCGATGGAGTTGGCTTCCTTTTGGTTGCTTAAACAAGCTTCATAGATGCCAAGAAACAGAGGGGGGAACTTTTTCTGCAGTAGTGTAACTCCAAAAGCTGATGTTACAATTGATCTGTTTAACCTTAGCACAGCAAAGTATGGTTTTTTTCCTTCATAAAGTAAGGCCAGTCTTCCTAAGTTGTTTTGGATATACCATTTTCTTTCTTTCAAGGTTCTGTAAGAGGTAGTGTGGTAATGACTTCTTTTCCTTAAGTCAGAATTCACAAATGTTCTGATAGAGAACATATTTCTGCAAAAATACAATGAACCTGAATTAAGAGAATGGCTGCACCTTGGTGGCCAAGAGAACCATTAAAATATAGTTTCATGATGGGTTCCTGAAGGGTAGGAGGCACTATCTGCCCTCATCCAGCTTAGCAGTCAGCAGCAATAAGGCAGCTTGTTGTATGCAGCTGTCACAGCCATAAATGACAGCAGTTCCTTGTGCTATGGATGGATTTTTGAAGGCTATCAGCCATTTGCTACACATGTTTTTATTTTTCACTTATTTCACTTAATTGCATGGAGGTGTAAATCTCAGAGATTTTCTTAGTCTGTACTTCAACCATTTAAAATTGACAGCTGGAGAAAATCATATATACCAAGTGTTAAACAGGTTAACTATCTTCTTACAGAGAAAAGGCTTATCCCTTTGAGCTTTACAATTGTGCCTCCAAGCCGTGACTTTTCTTCTAGACTTGCCAATAGCAAGGCTACATGCTTGACCTCTGCTGACATGTGGTCCTCTGAATAATCAGAGCCAAGGAGGTAATATTAGACTCAGTGTACCAGTGATTTGTGGCTCAGGCTTCCAAAGCAGAAAATGTTTCGAATCTCCTTTGGACAAATATGGAACACAACAAAATAGATTTAGCAATGGGATGAAGGGGCACCGTGGCTCAGCAGATAAGATGCTGGGTTTGTCGGCTGGAAGGTCGGCAGCCCTAATTTGAGATCCAAGAGCTGCTGCGTAATGGGCTGAGCTTGTTATTCGCCCCAGCTCCTGCCAATCTGTAGTTTGAAAGTGTGTAAAAATATAAATGATAAATAGATACCCCCTTTGATGGGAAGACAACAGTGTCC
>JANHZU010001880.1:189108-203703 GCA_032468055.1 Acrochordus granulatus
AAGTGCCTTTGTCTGATTAATTTCAATCAGGTTTCAATAGAAAGTCTTTCTAGGGACTGTGCTTAAAGTGACAGGATAGTAACTTGCATGTGCTTTACATCCCTGTGTCAATTTAGAGGATAAATGGCACAGCTTTAAATGCTGGCCTTTGGTACCCAACCCAATCCATGAAATAAACTTATCAAATTGCCCACCTAGTGTTGCAGAGACTGCAAGGTCATTCTCCAGATCAAAACTAATCAAGTGATGGACAGAAAAGACAAGACGCTATTGCCTGGGAAACCAAATAAATAGAAGCACAAATTCATCCATCAGTGCCATCTGGAAGAGATTGGCCTGGATGTCTTTCTGTCAGGCTTTGCTACAGTATTTATTTGTGTAGCTGGCCTTTGGCTATAGGGATTTCAGCAAAATATTTTTGTCGGCAATGATTTGGCAAGAACATCATCCAAGCTGATTGTCAAGCTACAATTAAAGAGCCTGTTGCTTCAGACTCACAATTATGTGAAGCTCACTTTCCTTTTTAGACATACCTGGGGGACAACATATGTGGGATGATCTCATGTTGGACTGTGTACACATAGTTTTGATAAAAAAGTAAAAAATATGGATAATCATTAGTTGATGACATGCACACATATAAAGAACTCATGATGAATGATCATTATGAATGATGTATATGTGAGGTTTAGCAAAGGTTGATGTTTCTGCTTAAGACAAATAAACATGCATACTTTACCGGTATCATAAGTATGGTGGAAACCTGATTTTTTATTTAACAGAAAAAGAAAAATAAGGAAAGAACGGTCTTATTAAAAAGCATCTGTGTACACATGAAACCTAAAGAATAAACAAAAGGAGTTATAAAGGATAACATAATAAATGATGCATGTTATGATATCATGGAGACAACCCTCACAAGCTGAATGAGTGAGTTGTATGAAGCATTACATTTCTACAGAGAAAAAAGAAACCTGGAAACAAGCTCTTGTCTTACCTTTCAGTAACTAAATATAAGTGACAAATTCTGAAGAAAAATGAGGAAAAGTGGAAAAGTGAATCTACCATCTGATAGAAAATATTCTGAAATATTTAATCATATTGTATTAAGGAAAAAAATGACATAATAATAATAACTTGTTGAACCTGTTTCTGTTCTTTATCCATGATCTGGCTCCTAAGAGAGGCTATTAAGGATTACCACTGAATGGACTATATAGCATTAAAAGCAAAAGTAGTGAGCAGGTTAATTGGAAGGATTACCTTGGAGCTTTTAGTTGCCAACAATGAACCCACTGGACTGTTATACTTCATAGTACTATGTAGTATAACTTCAAAATGATTCAGCAGAGGTACTTAGGAAATCACAAGAACATGATTACAGCACACACTAACATAATTTATCTATTTTTAGAAAGTCTGGAAAAAGTTAACATAGCACCAAGAATCCTGGAGGCAGTGCCTGGATCTCCCATGTTGGTGGTGTAGTAACATGAACAAAAGAGAAGAGAGGGGACCTCCTGGGCTGTCAAGAATGAAGAAGACAGCAGATCTACTAGTGTGAATTGATATGGGTGGTTCTGGATAATGTCTTGTTGCCACAGGTTACCTTGAGCAGTCAGTCACACATTTTGGATAGAGCTTTGTGGCTGTCTGGATGGTGACATATCTATTTTAGTAGTTGCCATTTGGTTGCCAGTAATCACTGAGGAAGAAGACATTTGGAAAACATCATGCTGTCTTTGCAAGCAGCTTCATGACAAAAATCAGCCAGTGTTTAAGAAATGGCCTGGGAACCTGGTGGAGAGAATAATAGTATTCATCTGTTAGCTCTGATCCTTTGGAAACATTGAAAGACAGAAAAATGAGAAAAAATGGGAATGTGAAAGTAAAAGAATGGAGAAGAGGAAGTGTTAAATTTGGGTTTGAAGGAGGAAGAAGGGTGCCCTTTTCCAAGTGAAACTTATAATGTAGGACTCCTGGAGTGAAAGTCTAGAGATGATTCCATACATTTCTACAATTTCTTACCACATCTGGATGAGAACTGAACCAGGGAAAAGGTGTAGGAAGTGGGCTGGGTTGGTAAAGTGGAGTGAGGTGTGAATTGGAAGTTAGTTGGTTAAGAAGACTATTGCTAGAATAGTTGAGTGAGTTTTGAGTGTCATGTCAAGTGCATCCAACCACAAGTGTAAGACTGATAAGTAGATGGAAATAGAACTTAACGGTGATAGGATAGTCAGGGAGGACTCTCTAAGATTTTTTCTGGGGTTGTTGAATACTGCCTTGTGGTAGGAGAACGTAAAATCATTTAGTGATGGGCAGAGGAGGATATCTGGATATAAGGCATATAAGATATAAAAGATATAAGATATAAGATAAGGAGGATATTAGGGAACAGAGTGGTCTAGTAGTTAAAAAGCTGGGCTTGTTGACCAGAAAATCGGCAGCTTAGCAGTTCAAGGCCCAAGCACTGCATAATGGGATGAGCTCCCATTCCTTGCCCCAGCTCCTGTCAACCTAGCAGTTTGAAAGCATGTAAAAATGCAAGTAGATAAATAGATACTGTCTAATTCGGTGGGAAAGGTAAGAGGTATTCCATGCACCTTGGCATATAGTCATGGCAACCACATGACTACCGAAGTGTCTTCAGACATGCTGGCTCCCTGTGCTGTGAATCAGAGATGAGCACTGCCCCCTACAATCATGACTGGCAGGGGAAACCTTTACCTTTTTTAGAGGAGGATATCCTGTGTGGAAGAGGGAAAGTCACTTGTGCCAAGTGGGATTGGGCAGTTGAGTTCAGTCTCTAATTCTGGCTCCCTGGCTCCAGATAACATGGAGACTCTCAGCTCCTGCTGCTGTTTCTGGATGGCAGTTATGACTGTAATAAATTCTGTTCTTATTTATAGTCTTATTGTGAGTGAAAAGCTATGCCTGGCTTGTAGCACTGAAATCTGGATAGGTGAAGAGAGGAGTCTACCCTTCTTAGAACTGTGCCCCTCTAGTTCTAAGAATCAGCTGTAAGTCCAGGGCTGGAGAAGTAGAGTGGCAATTATCATGTGGGAAGCAATAAGATTCACCTTCTCTTTAAGAAGCCATAATTCAACCTGGCTAGTTTGGATAATCATGGTCCGGGCTCCATGCATTCCTTGTAGGGGGAAAGGAAAGACTGTTTTCTTTATAAAAAATTTATTACTTTCCAACAGAATAAAATACAACTAAATATGACAAAAAACAAAATAAGACAGTAACAAAAAACAAAGTAACAAATAACAATAACAAAATCTAAAAAACACACACACACCAAAAACCCCTCCCACATTACTCCCAACCCAATTCAATATGAATATCTATCCATAAATAAGTACAAAAGGAAAGAGAAATATGTTCCCTTCTCTCACTCTACTCAGATGAATATAATAAAAATTATATGCTATAATAAACATTTCCTTTCTATCACTATATATCTATATTTTTATTATTCTAGTTTTAGAATACCTAGAATTCTAATTTAGAATTAGAATAAAGAAATCTTTCATGGATAGATTTGATGATTTTGGGATAAGCTTATACGTTTATATGATTGTGTAGATACAGTATAGATTAAAAATAGGAAAAGATTGTTGTGAAGGTAATGGATCTGTAGTTGTGGACAGATGGGAGAAAATGAATTATCTGGACCCTTTTGCATTGGGTTGTAGCCAGGTACAGAATTGTCTCCTCTTAAGATGACCTGTGGTACAGCCAGGACAGCGGAGGTATGGCCCTTCTATTTGTGTTTGATCATTAATGGCCTTCAGTTCAGTAAATCATGATAGCCCTCAGGACTGCCAGCAAGGATTGGGAGTGTGTGGGGAGGCATATCTGCTTCCTAATTAGGCAAGTCAAGACATGGTATGCCCTTGCTTTCTTCCTAGGACTGAAAAAGAGGAAAGGAGATCAATCCAAGATCACCCAGCTTGCTTTGTCCTTAAGGCAGGACTAGAACTCACAGTCTCCCAGTTTCTAGCCTGATGCCTTAACTACTACACCAAACTGGCTCTCCTATGACATTTTGCCTTTCCTCTTTAATATCTACATGAAGCCACCAGAAAACATCATCTGCCAGCATGGAGCCAGGTATCATCAATTTGTAAATGTATATCTTAACATAAGGTCAAACAGGAGATGTAGTTACAGTGCCTGGAAGTTGTTACTTTCTAGATGGGGATGAACAGGCACAGGCTCATCACAGTGTAATCAAATGGCTTCAAGTATGGAAGCAAGTCAATATCAGAGACATTGTACCTTTGCTACTGAATGGTGCTGTACCCCCCTAGGCAGACTGGTTTCTCCTGGCCCATAATGATAGCTACGGCTAGGAGGGCCATCCTGGATCAGGAGGCCCTGCTGATGACCTGTCATTTGAACTACTGCAGAGCACTGTACAAAGGCTGACCTTGAAGACCACCCTGAAACTTCAGCTGGTCTAGAATATAGTCATTTGCGTAATTATGGATGCCAATTATTTTACCCATGTAACACCTCTGCTCCAATAACTGAACTAGGTACCAGTTTGCTTATGGGTACAATTCAAGATACCAGCTGTTACCTTTAAAGTCCTCCCTGGCTAAGCTCCTGGGTATTTTTGGAACCACTTATTCCGGATGATATAACTCAAAATAAACTATCTGTGCATGTTAACAATTTAGGGAGTAAATAACATAGTCAATAAAGAATTACCCACTGATTTTAATGTTTGAAATTAATTAGAAAGCAGCTCTCTTTGATTGTGGCCTTTGTAAGGTAGATATGGATCTTCAGCACTTAATGATTTAAACAGAGAGAGGGCTTTAATTAAAACAATTAAATACTGTCTTAATAGTTACACCCAACTTGGTACTTGGTGCGGAAGCTAACTATAAATATAAATAGTGTATTCAGGAAGTTCTGAGCCTGACAAATTCCCATTACTTTGAAGGGAGAAAAACTGAGATAAATTGTAGATTATATGTGAATAAAAAATGTAGACTCTCTCAAGACAACCTCAATCCTGTGATGAGTATATATGGTACGTGCACATTGACTGTTCCTCTCTGTTTTTATCTTTTCTAAATAGATCTGTGTGCTTCATATAATATAACCAGCCAGCATCCACTTACTCAATTTCCAGGACAACCTTTGTGAGTTTAGCAGTTTCAGTACAGGAACCCAGGCTCTGTGATATGACAGCCAGTTTTTTTCTCCCAGCTGCTGCTAAAGAGGCTGGGAAGCTGCCACTTCTCTGCTTGACATCTTCATTATTTAATTTATGTTCATCTACTTTATGGAGGTGTGAGGTGTGGCAGTCTAAAAATTCAGAGTAACATGATTAGGATTGGTATTTCTGTGAAGCAGAAAGGTCCTTTTTTGCCAACTATGCAGCTGTTGCTTGTGAAAAAAAGCCCAAAACATATGTCACACATATCATGTGCCCCCTCTGTAAGAGGGTCTTCATCACAAACTAGCAGAAATAACACATGCATTGCTAGTTTCTAGATCCTGAAACCCCATTTTTTGCAAGAAAAAGACATTCCACCAACATTCAAAAGTTTTTTGTGCTATCTTTATCTACTCAAAGGTAAATTACTGAGGACAGAGGAAGCGAGATATATCGGCAGTTACTGCAGTTGAGCAAAAACTCACTCTTGCCCACAGGAACAGCCTGCACGCAGCTTCCTTATAAGTTACTTGCCATATGTTAGTGGGAGAGCTACTTCCACCCTGGCAAGGCTTGGATCTCTGAGAAATGCCACGCTCCTAATTGCTGCCCTAACACGCCTCTGCAGACTGCATTATCTTGGCAGTCTCAGCAGGTGGCAGCATCTAACCAACCTTCTCTGTTCAGGGTTAGTATATGACTGGGAGGCCTCCAGGGAATTCAAGAGCTATAGAGAAACTTGTGAAGTCGATAAAAAATTCTAAAACAAATATATGGCAAGCCACTTCCTTATTGCTGCCAAGAAAATTACATAATCATAGATGACTTCATGAAGTCACCAGGAAATGAAGGAGGAGATTTTCTTGAAGGAGGTTTCAAATTGATTTCTTTATCTTGGTATGCTCATAGCCAGATCTTGGACAATTGGGAAGCATGCTCAACTTCTTAATTTTTGGATTGATCCTATTGCTGGAATGATCTGACTTGATGCTGCTTGGCTGCCTGTTACAAGGGAAACACTGAAATTTCATAGCTTCTAGACTTAAATTCTCCAGATCTACAAATAATCATTACCTAAAACCAGATGTGTGACTCAATGTCTTAAGGATTAATTAAGGTTAGAGCAGACAAAAGGGGAAACTATTGACAAAATAAGTTATTGCTACACTATCAATTATATCAATATACTCTTTAGATCAAAATATCTAAATCAGGAATATGTTATATGAAAACTGCGTTTTTATTTTGAAAAGCAGTCTCCATATTCTAGTTTAAAAAGGGAGAATGATTTGTTATCTTAAATAACCCTAGTTAGCTGGAAATTATTGCTTAGGATTTCATTGCTAGGTAACCTAGTTATGATTGCAATTATTTTGAATTTGAGATTGAGCAACATTGGAAGTTTGTGGATCACAAGGCTATGAAATACAGTTGAGGTGCCTGGAATGAGAAAGTTGGGCTGGAAGTTGAGAAGGAAGGTGTACATTTGGAAGCCTTAACCTGCTTTGTCTGCAGTGTCACATTTCTATTGGGAATTGGACTGAATGAACAAACCTACGCTGGTCACAGAAACTGAGAAGTTGGGCTGGTTGATGAAATTGTCCCTGTGGGCAGACACATTGGCAGGCTTTAATAGTTCACTTGGGTCCAGTTGTATTCCTGAAGGGAAGAAATAGGAAACAGAGAGAAAACAACAGAGACTAGCAGGCTGTATTTTAATAATCCTCTTTATTGCTAATTTCATATTGGAATTAGAGTAGAAGGTTGAAGTTGAAGGTGAAATATTTCTGGACAGGATTGCTTTTGCTGAAATTTGTGGTGTCTGGGCAGCTTTATTTGAAGTGAAGGTTGGATTGGAGGCTGGTGAGCTTGAATCTGGTCCCTCGTGACAGATGGGGACTGGAATGGAATGGAAAGGCCCACTGCAGTGAGAGAATAGTGAGTGGGAACCCTCAGTCGTGTGACCCAAGGGAGAGGTGGATTAGAGGAGCCTTATGGGCAGGAAGATTGGGGGAATTGTGTTGGAGAGAAAGTAATTTTAAGTGTAAAGAGTGATTAAGGGAATGAGTGAAATGATTGTGCATTCCCTGGCTTAAAATGTTTGTAACAGTAGGTTGTCCTGAAGGCTGAGTGAGAAAGAAGGGGCCAGGCAGAGAGAACTATAGTGGGTAGTCAGCCATTACAGGAGAAGTTGGAAATTTTTGACCAGTGCTTAAATTCAGCCTCCCAATCTTAGCTCAAGAGCAAGGTGTTTAGAATCACTGGGAACCTTGGGTTTTGAATGCCAAATATATGTATCTTTCTCCAGGACTTGATTGTGCATGAAAATTAAACCTAGATTGCATCAGTGGATGAAAAGGAGAGCTGCCACCTCCAGAATTTGTCCAGCAGTCTTCAGACTCAGTCCTAAAGCAAGGGAAGGGGATAGTGCACTAAGATATCCTGGAGTTAGGAAAAACTCTTCAGCAAATACCTAGATGTTAGGTTCTCTTTGTGTGATTGGGTTGGGGGGAAAAACTAAGGATACTGCAATTGCCCATCTTCCCAGCTGCACAGTTTCTGCCCTTCCTGCATGACTTCATCATAAGATGTTTACGGATCTGTCCAAACTATTAATTCTGGATAATTTAGAATTGGAGGTGGCTCAAATTTTCATGCCTATTGTGAGAATGATGGGCTTATCCATGCCCAATCCACATAACAGGGCCATTTTAGATCTCACCCACCAGTCTCTGTTAGGGAGAAAGGTCAGTTTCAGCATGGGTGCTTCATGGATCTGCTGAGTTTTCAGATTCTGCTGGAGCTTCCTGGTGATTCAGAAAGCAGTTATATTGGGTGCCTTGGTGCTATCTGAAATACAGAGGCAATTAAGGCACTAGACAGGATTGTTGTTGATCTTGGGAATCTCCTCACTATGCCAATGAAATTTGGGAGATGAAATGGATTAAAGAATTGAAAGCAAGGAGAGAAGATTCGACATGTGGACAAGCTCAGATTCCAGGCTACACTACAGTAGGAAGGCAGCAAAGAATCCTCCACTCATATTCTATCTGTGGAATGACATTCATTAGTCCCACTTGGAATAATTCAGACATTTTTAGAGAAGAATGAGTCAAAAGCTCTCCTGAACAGTTGCTGAGGGCCATTTATTTGGGCATTTTGTGAGTAAAATTGCTCATATGTGCTCTGAGCCAGAAGGCAGATAGCCAGAATCCAAGGAGGTAACATGTTGTAAAGTTATCTGAGAGGGTGTTGGATTTATTCTCTATTTATTTATACATTTATTAATCAAATTTATATAGCTGCTCATTTCTGGGTGGTGCCCAACAGTTATGGATCTTGAGGAACTGGACAGAATCCTTGGTCTCAACAGCTCTGCTACCTGTGTGCTAGATTCTTGCCCTTGCTGATTGCATAAAGTTGATGTGCAAGACATAAAAGTTGACATGGGTAATAACATGCCACATTGTAGGAGGAGTTGATGCTGGAGGTGGAAGCAGGTGAAACCTGTGGTCAGGAAGGTGTTTGCGCCAGTTGCAGCATTTTCTTGGGTACTGTCACTTCATACGTTTGTCACTTCTTGATTAACTATAGTATGGTGATCCGCTTTACAAGGGCTGCATCACATGACCCCACAGAAGCTTCAGCTGATTTGGGGTCATGGAAGCAGGCAGACTCTATAGAAGCTCCCCTCCTTTAGAACAGCTTGTCCTTGGGAGCAACAGTAGTCCTTGCCTCCTGATTTTCCAGAAAATTATAGAAATGAGTGGTTCAGCAGTTCTTTGGAGAACAGAACAGAGAGATATGTTGTTTGAATAAGTATGGGGCAATCTATTGTAAGTAACTGTATTCTTACTTCTGACTCAGTATTTATAATATTACTTTATGTTTGTGTTTATGTGTGTGTATACATACACTACTTAGGATCTATTGAGATTGAAGCATTATTTATTTATCACATTTATATGCTGCTGATCTCATAAAGCGGCTCACAGCAGCTTACAATCTATAACGTTAAAAACAATAAATAGTAATATTAAAATAAATTTAAAAATAATCAGATTATCAGGGGAGCAAGGTGTATGGGGGGGAGGTACAGTTAACTTAGTCTGTCAACCACCTCCACAATAACATACCTCCATTGGGACTCCAAGCCAGCTGGCAGAGCCAGATGTTCAGGCCCTTTTGGAAGGCTAAAAGGGTGGGTGTGGAACTCACCTTGGGGAGCACAATGTTCCACAGGACAGGAGCCATGGTATAAAAGGCTCTTTTCTTGGATCCTGCCAGCCAGAATTTCTTGACTGATGTGGTCTCCAGCATGCCTCTTCTGCTGGCCCTGGGGTAGGGCAGGCTGTCCCCATTGGGATGAGATGGTTCTTCAAGTAGTCTGGACCCATGCCATAAAGGGCTTTAAAGGCTTTAAACCAACACCTTGAATTACACTCAGAAGCAAACTGGCAAGCAGTGCAGCTCACAGAACAGTGGTGTAACATGGGCCATCTGGGCACCCCAAGAATTGTCTGCACAGCCACATTCTGTATCAGCTGTAGCTCCTGAATGCTCTTCAAGGGTAACCTCATGTAGAGTGCACTGCAGTAATCCAGATATGAGATGACTAGGGTATGAATGACTGAGTGCAGAGACTCCCAATCCAGGAAAGGGTGTAAATGGCACATAACACAAAGTTGTACAGAGGTTTCATAAATAAATACTGATATATTGTTGGGCTCAGATTATGATTTAAAGCATTTTTTTCACTCTTTTGCTTACGTTTGTATTTGGAGACCCACTTTTTCCCATCAAGATAAAGTTAGTAATACTCCTATAACCCCTCCTTAAGTTTTGCTGTGAACAGGAATGGGTATCCTGCAGTGTGTTTTCACCTGCCCCCTCACACTCACTCTCTCCACCATGTATAATCTGTAAAAATTCTGCTGACTGGCATTCCTGAAACATGGCCCCTCATCAGCTCCCACTGATCACCAAGATTTTCACAGGTAAAATAAGATCATTTTGAAATGCTGCCAATTTTTTCTCTCACTGAGCCTGCTTCTGAGGGGCTATTGGCTTACCTTACCTTGTTGGCAAAGGATGACATTTTCTTTATGTGAAACGACATCTAACATGCCTTTGATACAGTCGTAATTGGCCTGTTATGGAAAAGATTGTTCTACACGCCCACATCAAGCAAAGCATCAACATCCTGGTATCGTGCAGAATTCTATTGCCTGGTTACAGATGCCCAGTGGAATGAGACAACACAATATTTTCATTCTTCTTCAAGTCTGTATGCCTCTGTTGAGTTATATGGGCCTTGTAGATTTTCAGAGTCCAGACTGATAATTGCATAATTGAAGAAGCCCAAGGAAGATATGAAAAGACTTGTTGTTCACTGCTGGGGCTTTGTGTATAAGTGAAACAAAGCCGTGAGGAAGTGGAAGAGTCCAAGTGCTGGCTCACAGAAGAAAAACAGTGAATGACATGGGCCATTTTCCAGGACATTTCCCTACCATTTGTACAGGGAGTGGGGTGGAGTAAACACATCACCAGATGCATTAGGTAAATATGGTAGGGCCATAAGTTGAACATCCTCATTTATTCTTCCCAAAATGTTCTTCTATATTCTGCAAGAGTTGCAACATAGGTTATTATTACAATTAATTACTAATCTTCTACCAACTTCAGAAATCTGAATTCTGCCTCTGTCCTTACTCAGTAGTTCTCTAGAAGAATAGTCTAGGGACTTTTTCTCTCTGATTATAGTGATTGCACAACTCGGTCCAGGAGGTTGTAAACTTTTCTTTAAGAGAAGAAGCAATTCCCTCTTTAAAGGAGATGAAGTGTTCTTACTAGCTAAACAAGCTGACAAATACCCATATCACAGATCAAGGTCATGCTCCAACCCCAGAGAGACCACAGGCTATTATTGAGTTCCTCTCATTTTATCTGCACAATTAAAGTTCTGTGAACTTGAAGTTGGACTGAGAATTGGGACTAGTCTAGAGTCAAGTGGGGATTTGAGCATGGTGCCCTAATCTTTGCAGGGAACACAGGGATCTTTTTATTGCAAATATACTATGTCTCACTTTATTCCAGCAGAACACCTGTCATCTCCTCTTTAACACTCCATCAAATCACCCAAGTTATTCATTTTTCTGCTTTCAGGGGCTCCCAGTATTTTCAAATCACAGGTCGTAGGTCACACCCTGTTTTAGAAAGCTGCCAAACTGAACTGTCTATGTGCATCTTTTTACTATCTGTTATTCAGATCAATGGACAAGTAGGATAAGGAAACCAGATCCTGGAGCTGTACCTCCACTGCCTTCTGAACTATAACTTGAATAGCTGATTGCATTTTCATAATTTGAAAAACTGTTTACAGCAAGAATAAATTTTCTGTTAATTTCATGTATCATCCCCAGGGTTTGTGCATTTTCTGTAAAATGGTTGGTGTACCTTCCCTCCAGAAGCAGAGCCATGTAGAAAGAACCATTCTTTCTTTACCTTCTTATTTCTTACTCTATCCTTTGTTACATCCCACAAACACACACAATTCCCCTGCTGCTGCTGCTTTTCCAAATTACTTACAGTTAGGACAGGGTGGAAGAGTGCAGAGAATACACAGAAGAAGATGAAGGGGTCTCAGGCAACAAGAAGTTTTCAGGAAAGAGCTGCCTGGATTTAATGGAACTTAACAGAAAGGAGGAAAGAACTGCATTTGACACAGCAGCAGAAGCAGACTTTTATGGCCTTATTGGGCAGAAGGAGACAGCGTAGCATGTGGAAAGGGAGGTGTGCCTATGGAGTTTTGCCTAGGAATATTCTCTTTTCTCCCCAAGTTCTCCAAACAGGTTGCATCTTCCTTTTAACTTCCCAGAAAAAAAACCCATTTATTAAAAGTTATTTATTTATTTAAATCATTTATATAATTGCCCATCTTATTACAGCTCTGGGAGGTTCCCAATCAAAAATTAAAACAATTTCTGAGAATTGCTGGGTATTTGGATATGACTGCATGCCTGGTTTCTTGGTCAACTTTCCCCTCATTTTCTCAGTTCCCTGATCAGAGCATCATAGTTTTCCTTTATGATGTAGATTTCCTGATATGTATCATGTAAGACATCAGGTGAAGATTTACATGTTGGGTATTCTTCTACACCAATAAAAGAATTAAAACTGAATTTGAGAGAAAATACAGAAGACTTCCTGATGTGACTTGATATTTTCTAAGCGAAGATCATTTTTATATGGTGGATTTAATAATATAAAGTGATTCAGCCCAAACACAAGTGTATTATCCCAATAACAAGGGTGCCTAAATTGTTTTCTAGTGATCCACAAAGAAAGATGCTGTCACCTTCTTTTCTATTACCATCTTCTTTTTATCTTGCATTTGAAATAATGAACAGTGAACTTGAATTTTTCCAGGACTCTATTCCTGTTAAACTGAAAACCAGACTAATTCATGCATGAAATAAAGGGAGAAAAAAAAAACAATGGAAGACATCCAAAGGAGTGTGTGGTTGAGCATGTTTGTGATGATCTATTCCACATCATTAATGAAAAACTCATCTGGCAATGGTCCCTACAAATTATCAAGTCACTCCCAATCTTCCAACAGTTCTTTCTGGAGGGCTTAGTTATATAGTTTGGTTGCATACTATGTTTTGGCAAGTCTTAAGACTCTCAAATCTCAGCTTGTGTTCCGAGCAACTTCCCTTTGCTTGTTCTGATGTCTGCATGCAGGCTATCAGTGCAAATAATAGTATGAATCTTGTGCCTCTGTTATGAGCAGCTGTGGTTTGGAAAGCCAGCATTTACTCATGGAAATAATCATTAAAGAAGAGTCATTGAGCAATATGAAAATTCATCACATAATGCACTTTTTGAACATACTGTATGTATTAAATTGTATTCAGTACAATTTATTGGTACAAGTATTGGACTCCTTTGCTTCATGCACTGTGTTTTGTCATCTAATATAAATTACATTTACATATTCTCTTTGATTACAATTAAAGGTGATACATTATACAGTTGTGTGTGTGTTCTACCACAATTTTTTTTAAATTGAAACTATGTGAGATGCAGTTGTGAGTTCAATGATTTTCAAGAGCTGCATATTTGTCCTCTGACCGTATGTCCTGCTGCTTGTCTACCAAATGGGAAAGTCATATTTTTCCTTAGAAAGCAGACTGGAGAAGGGAATATCCAAGTAGAAAACAACCAAAGGAGAAAGTATTAAGCAGCTCTTCTCTTTTTCTAACTTCTCCACTTATATTTATTACTTTCCATTGCAGTTTTTGTTTTGTTTCTTAAATATCATTGGGAAATGTTTACACAATGTTTCTCCAAGAAACTGCATATTTCAGTCCCAGTTTACCCTGTGGAGAATAATTGAAACTGTCACATGCTCTATAGCCAATTAATAGAACAGTGTTATATGTTATAGAAGAAATGTATTGCAGCCAAACAGTATTAGATTTATTTAAAGGAAGACAATTGTAAACACAAGAGGTCCTCCCTCAAAGAATAATAGGGATAATAAAAATATAAGATTAATTATTTGGGGGAAAATCCCTAGTTCTCCATTCAATAAATTCAGGAATTATCTGCATATTATTAACAATTTTTAGCAGAACGAAATGAGGTAAGATATAAAACATCACAATAAGAAAATCTCAATTTAGAATAGTAACAATAATAAGTATGAATAATAGCTTCAAGAATACTGAAGAGAATACATTCATAAATGCACAAACACAACTGCATGCATGTACATAAAATATTTTGTATGACTGAAATTTGAATTAAAGTTTCATTTGAACTTATTTATTTATGGCTGTGGCCTCACCACAAGCATATTAAGGCAGTATTTATTCTCTCTATAAAACATTTGCTGGTCCACAGGAAGAGTTTGTTGCATTAAGTAATTTATAGAGTGCTAAGAAGCTCCTTAAGCTATTATTAAAAACATACAAAATCTTTTCTGGTTAGACTTCTAGTAACTTAGACTTCTAACTAAGCAGAACTGATCGAGCTCCCTTTTGATGTTTAATGAGTTCTGAGGCAGATGTGAGATGTGATAGACAGGGGAAGCAGTGGTGATTTAGTGTTCATGAAAAGAAACGGTCTGACTCCCTTTTGGAAAAAAGAAAATGTAACTAAAAAAGTCTCCCCCTTTTTTTCTTCTTTTTCTTTAGCCCATGTGGTTTTGATTTCCTCATCTAGTGCCTCTCAGTGCTGGCTCGTTTCCATTCAAACACACACAGAACTCTGAAAACTAATTAGCTTTGGATGCCGCCACAGGAAGTTAGGCTGCCAAGATCCTTTCCCCACACAACTCCTCAACCTTTCTCAGCTTCCCTCAGGCCAAGGGACTTCAGCTGGGCCTCTCTGTGAAGGTTGCCAGGTCT
>JANHZU010001881.1:103086-116611 GCA_032468055.1 Acrochordus granulatus
TGCTGGGAAGGATTGAAGGGAAGAGGAGAAGGGGACGGCAGAGGATGAGATGGATAGATAGCATAGTCAGTGTGACGGGTGTGAGCTTGGGAAGACTCCGGGAGGCAGTGCAAGACAGGGGGGCCTGGCATAATGTAGTCCATGGGATTGTGAAGAATTGGACACGACTGCGCAACTGAACAACAGTGCATTACAACATATATTTTTTTTATTTAGATTTCACCCCCATTTAACAGACAAATATACTGTATATTAAATCAAGGGGCTGTCTGTTAATTGAGGTGTTATTATATTAGCACTATATTGTTTTCAGGAAAACCTATGGCACTTGGATACTGAAATTTCTTATCCATGAAAGTGAAGGATTTGAGCAGAATTTTGTAACTTTGTACTAGTAGGAAGAAAGTATAACATAGAGGGTACCAAAGCAGTTGTGATAGGCACACAGTGATACAGCACAAGCTTGGGAATGGAGTGCCCTTGGGGAAAGTTCTTCTAATCCCCTGTCTTCTAGTTCCTCCTCAGGAATTAATGCTGTGGAATACCTTAAGCTTTGATTAGTTCTGATCAATAGCATTAAAATAATTCTGGCTGTAATAAATCTATTCTCATTCAAGATTTGTAAGTAGACCCTCTCTTTTGTCAGAAATCCATACATCTTCACATTGACTTTACAGTATTTAAATAAGCCTTAAAATGTGGCTCTTCCCCCAGGTCTTGGGTTACAGATATCTGTAGATATGGCAGACATCTTGTGGGACAATTGGTTTGTCAGATTCTATTATTTTATTCAGGGGTTGAATATGGCAGATATCTTGTGGGACAATTGGTTTGTCAGATTCTATTATTTTATTCAGGGGTTTTATTTTTGTATTATTTACATGGTATTGTTTTAAACTGTTTATATTGTAGGCCACCTAGATTTGTGATGGCATATATGTAATAAGCAAACAAATAAATAGTGCATCAAAACCTGAATAGGGATGGAGATTGTTTTCTTTTCAGAGATGTACCCATCCAGGTTTCAGGTGTTGTGTCAGTCAAGACCCCAAGCTGTGGAGGTGCATTGATGATTGTCATCCAGGAGTCTCTGTAGCTGATCAGAGGCATTGTATTGCAGAAAAATGATATTTGTGAAATTAAATGGTATTTGTGAAATTAAACTAGAGTGACAAGTTATGGGTGTTGCAGTTGTATTACTCCCCACCCCACAAGTGCAACTTATTCCCAATCCAAGTTGCTTAATTTTATCAAAGATGTCAATGTTTCCTAATTTTTTTCTTCAAATTATCATCCTTGGGAAGAAAGAAAGTGACTTATGAGTTAATGACAGGGATTACAAGCCTGACTACACAGGGGGCTACACAGGGTCTGACAGTGGGGACTTTTCCATTGATCTCTTGTCATGATCAGATGACTTTCTGGTTTTCATGGAGTGAGCAGGTACAGCAGACCTCAGCAGGGAGGAAGAGCTTATTTTGGGGTGATTTACCCTAGACATCTATGGGGGCACATGGGGAGTTTCCCAAAGCCATAGCAAGCAGTATTGTTGAATGTCTGGTCTATCTCTGGAATAAGAATGATAATTCATGCTTAACTGGATTGCTTTTGAGTAGCCTTTCTGCAGCTGCCAATGCAGGGGAGTGCCTTGATTTACTGAGAAGCCCTGGGAGATGAAATGACAGAAGAGTTGGTTGACCAATGATGGTACAGGATGAAGAAGAAATGTTTATGTTTGAACTATAGGGCTCATGTTTGGAGCCCTCATGGACTATGACTGCAGGTGATGACTGCAGTCAGGAGGGCCTTTGCACAGTTCCATCTTGTGTACAAGTGCAGCTTTCCCATAATTGCTCATGACCTTGTAACTTTGCAGTTGGACTTCTGCAATGAATTCTCCATGGACCTCTTCTTGAATACCATCTAGAAGTTTCAGCTGGTGCAATGTGCAGCAGGTCAGACTTCAAAGTTTGCCCATGTAAGCCCACTACTATGGAAATGGCATTATTGCCAGTTAACTTTTTTGAGTTTAACTTGCCCATCCAGTGATAACTGGGAGGGTTTGATAAGGATCATTCTATCAAGAGAATCTTATCCTCAGGGATTCTAAGCTTGAGCCTCTTGCTGGATTTGAAAGGAAATGACCCAGACAAAAGTAATCTCTATTCTACACTCCAATAAATATTTCAAGTTTACAAGAATTTCTCCTTCTCTCTGTCTAAACTTCTGACCTTGGCATATCATCTAAAAATCCTTACAGGGGTTGGCCCTCCTGCGCTTGATCATGTGTAGTGACTCTAGGCTGCTCTCCTTCTTCACACATGGATCAGGCCTTGTTTCCCCCTCACCTCCCTTCTTTGGGATAGCTTGTCCTCAGAAATCTGGAGTAGTCCTCCTTACAAAAATCTTCAGAAAGATATTGGGGATGAGTAAGATTATGCTACCCTCATTGAACTTATGGTTTATAATTGATTTAATTTGGTTTGTGTTTATAATCTTATAAATTCATACTGTAAACCACTCTGAATCTCTGGAAATGAAATGGCATATAATTATTAGTAGTAAATGAATACATTTGCTTTTCTCTATGCAGATAACAATTTGCATTACCAGGAAGAAATAATGTTAAGTCAAAATATTTCATAAGGAAGCATATTAAGACGGTAGCAGAATTTAGCTGATAGGCCAATAACGTTGTTTTCATGAGAACTGGCTTAAAATAATTCAGCTTCCTTGGATTCTATTACTTACTCTTATATCATTAAAATGCCACGGTATTAAAAAGCTGCTCTTTGTGCATGGATATAAGAAAAACATCTATGCAATTGCATGAAATCAAAAGATAAATAGCTATACTCTAGAGATGAAATACATTGAAAGTATAAAGCAGAAAGATCAGCCAGTCCAAACATTAAAATGTCCAATGTATGGAAGAGTAAACTCCAGTAATGAAGAAAAGATGTTTCCAGAGCTTCTTTCCAAGAGATTAAACATACTGTTTTCCCCCACCTGCTATAAAATATATTAGTTAGTAGGATGGACTTCCATCTTTTGTAAATGTACATCCAGCAATAGTAAACATGATGAACTTTGTGAAGAACTAGGATGAAAGATTTGCTCAGACTTTTGGAAGATGATACTGTGATCTTCACAGGAAGCATTGCTTCTTTAGCATATCCTGCATGTATGTAAATATTCTACCAGTAAAAGCATATTGCTGAATCGCAGTCCCAGTTTTGGTTACCCACATACTGAGATGTATGTTGGGATACATAACTCATTTTCCAAGAAAAGCCTGTTTTCATAGCAATTTAATTATGATGCAATGTCTCAGGTATCACTGTAGTTGGGAAAACACATCCTAGAGAGTTTGTAATGGCTGCTGACACCAGGCCAACTTTCCTTTTCATTCCCTATAAAAGCTACCAATCTTAAATCATCAGTAAAGCCATAGTGCTTACTTGCCCTCATCATTCAAGCATGTCTTTACATCAGGGACTAAATCCATCATGACATAGTTTAAATGAGACATTTATTACATGGTATCTAAAAGCCCTTCAGACTGAGTCTAAAAAATTAAAAGTAGGATTAGGCTTTCAACATAAAGCATGTGCATCCCAATATTGATGAATAAATAATACCTCTTAAAAATTGTGAAAGATATTTATAATCTTCTTACTTTTTATCTTTCAAGAGTCCATAACCCAGGCTGACCAGATGTACCATTTGGATATCAATGTAGTAAAACTGAAATGCATTTGAGTAATGAAAAAAATGACAGGTAAAATCTTGGCTTTTCAAAATCTCTCTCCCACCCTCTCTTTTAGCTGCTTGACTATGCTGTAGTCTTGAAATAAAATAAAAATCCATCTGCTTCTGCTCTGCCTATTTATCATACTTAAAATTCACCTTATTAAAACAGTCTGGGTGTGCCATGTTGCTTGTACATACCCATAACAATACATTCCATTTTCTAAATTCTGCTATTAAATGTTTCAAATAGCTGGGGTGAGTCTTTCATTTGAAAATAGTATTGTGCTATTACAATAAATATATTCAAACATGAAAAAATATGTTACAATGGAAATGTGTGCATTCATTTACATCACTCCTAGAAGCCAGTCGCTTGATAAGAGAAAAAAATGTAATGGAGAACCTTAAAACCAGGCTTTGGATGTATTCTAAAACAGTGTAGTATGAAAAATTACACCAAATAGGTGGTGCCAACTTCTTAAAACCTAAGTGCCAAGTGGAAACACATATCCCATTTCTTCTCTTTCTAGTATAATGAAGTACGAATGAAAGTGTGTGTTATAGAAATCAACCGTTTGCTTAGAATCCCCACCATAGATCTGGAATGGCAAATACATTTCCACTCTATAGCTAATATTTCCATGATTAATGCAAAGACTGTAATGCACCAATGGTGTTTCTTTTTCTTTCTAAATCCAATTCATCTCTATTTGTGTGAAAATAAATTTTATCCTACTACAAGTGTTTTGTTCTCCATTATGCATTAACGCTCCTATTTGATAACTGAGAGGCTCTAAAGGTTTTATTGAAAATCTCCTAGCCAAACAGCAGAACATTTATGGAACATACCAACAGACATTCACAGCATAGTGGGACTTATGATGCTTTAGTCTTATATGTCTTGCCCTGAAATTTCATATTGAACACATGCTGACAATAACTGTATCACAGAAATTTAAATATTAGCTAAAGGTCTAGACTCGGTGCACTATATATTACTGCCATTCAGAGAAATGTAATATAAAAAAACTTAATAAAAGCAGGAATTACTCAGTTCCTACTGAGAAGTGCTTTAATTTGAAGTCCTTTTGTTTGCTGTAGGAAATGTGTTATAAGCACTTTATCAGCTGAAAATTTCCTAAGGGCCAGAAGGTCTATTTCTCTTGCCAATTGTCAGAGAACTGTTGCCAGTGGAAATTATCTTTAAAACAGTCGTAGTAAATTGAGTTACACAATTAGTGCAGAAGGACTTACTGAAATGCAACCAAAGGATTCACTGAAGGAAAATACGGAACAGTAGTATCAGCATTTGCCTATCTGAATATTGACTTCCTTCTGACAAAGTCAGTAAAGTTACTGAAATGCTGCACAGGCATTTGAGCAATTCTCTGTAATGTACTCCTATTTGGCAACATTGTGTACAGGCAGTCCTCAACTTGCAACCATTCGTTTAACAATGGTTCAAAGTTACAACAGGCTTTTAAAAAGTGACAACCTGAACTTGCACTTAAGACCATTGCACACCATTGTGGTCACATTATTGCAGTTTTGGTGCTTGGCAATTGGCTTGCATTTACAAACAGTTGTAAACTGGTTTGTACAACCAGCATTCTGCAGTCATGTGATCGTAATTTGTGAGCAAATGCGCATTGGGAAATTCATTGGATTCATGTAACAATTGTGCCAATTTGCTGAGCAGCTGCTATAAAAATCATCCTCAAATCAAGTCCAACTCTACTTATGATCACAATAACTTATGATGGAAATTCCAGTCCTAATTGTGGTCTACTTGTAATGATTATGCAGCACAATTAAGGGAGCCAACTAACAATCTTAAATCAGTTTTTCCCAACCCTGGCAACTTCCAGGTGTATAGACCCCTAGAATGATCATCAATGACCTTGCTGGCTGTGGAATTTAAAGGTTAAATGAAATTTGCCTTGTATTTAATATATTATAAAATTAACAATGGTTTTCAAGGTTGAAAAGGGAATGAATGGCATTGGTATAAAATAGATTTAGCCATTTTTCATTTTCTTAGCTTATGTCTTTAATTTCTTTTGTTTATTGTTATCTTACTCCTTTCCTGCACCTTGTATAGTGTTGCTTACCTTGAAAGGAAGCAGTATGATGAGTATGCATATATGCATAACTACATACTGTCTCTAGTCAATTTTTACCTACGAAAGTTTCCTATATAAAAATTGACTTTCCATAAAAGTTTCATCTCTTGTTAAGATCAGTGTTGGAATCATAATACCGTCTTAAAATCCCTTTTTCATGAGGGATGCTTATTAGAACTCTGTGAATACATCCAATAAACTATTGAACTACACAATTTTAGCCTTATGTACTTTGAAAGTTTATTTTTATGTGTATATTTGTAATATAAGAGGACAAGCTGTGCTATATAAACAAAAATTTTGGAAATAAATAATCTTGATGTCTGTTCTATATTTCCATATAGAATTTCTTTCACAGGAAAATCCAGAGTATGAACTATAACTACCTCAGGTCAAATTTCATACATAGATAAACAATAAACTTCACAAGCTTACCCTAATCTATGGGATTGTAACCTGAGGACTGCCAAGAAATTGTTGCTGTCAAGTAACATTGGATAAGTGTTTTTAGCATTTTAACAAGAACCAGACTATTGAAATTTTCCCCGAGCATCAATGTCAAGTGGCAGGGTGGGGGCAGAGATGGGGAAATGATGAAATTTAATATCATTTAATATCATATCAAAACTTTAGAGAATTCAGCTAGCATGTTATGAAAAAAACTTAGTATGAATTCAAATGTTTCAGCTACTGATGAAAAAGTGGCCAATCCATGCATTGGTCTTTGATAAATTATGGCTGCACGGTTGCTTGAAATTAAATTATAACACTGAATATGTTTCTAAATTGAATCATAGATGAACACAAATAAGGAGTAGGGATTGTATACGGAAGATTTGTTGGAGCTGAAGAGCCTGAATACAAGTTAGGATTTGAACCAGAAAGCAAAACGGATTTTATCTTGGCCTTTCCAGTCTTAATGTCATAGAATTTTTTCAACTTTTTCATACTTAAAATGAAATAACGATAGGCTGAACTAAGTATGATAGTGACAATTGTTGGAATGTTTTGAGGTTTTATAAAAGCAACTTCTTACATTCCAAAACTATTACCCCAAGAATACCTTTAACCATACATACATAGTCACATACTGTACTTAATGTTGAAGCAGATTTGGGATGTAGGAAAGAATTGTGAAGAGTAATGAACTGTGCTGGTTACATGAATGTTTGTTTTATTTTATTCCCTATTGCAATAAAATGTTGAAAATATAACAAAGGTTTGGAAAGCAACTGGGACTAAAAAAAAATCCAAAATCTATATTTAAAGCAGTTTCTCTATTAGGTGAACTGAAGGTTCCCAAAACAGCATGCAAGTTTCTGAGTTTCCAAGATCTATAAATCAGGCAAAAAGGTTAAACATATAGCACAAAGAAAAGAGAGTTGGCTTGGCAAAATTTATAACTTGCGTATAAATCAAATCTGATTCAAATTACAGTGTCTGAGAGAATGCTGGAGTAATCTGCAAGCAAGCAAATACAATTACATTTGTTGAAATGATGTTAAATTCTACTTTGTCTCCCTATTCAGTGTTGTTTGGTGTTGTGGTCAAGGCATTAGGCTAGAAACTGGGAGACTGTGCGTTCTCGTCGCCTTAGACATAAAGCCATAAACCAAGGTGATCTTGGGCCAGTCATACTCCTTCATCTCTAGGGAGCAGGCAATGGCAAACCACATCTAGTCCAAGCAATCAAAAACTAACTGAAAATCACCAACAAAAAGCAAAAACAACACCCTGCAGGATGTGTGATATGGTTATTTTTTTCATTGTATATTTGCATAATATGAAGTGCAAGAGAACTTTTACCTTGATCATTTTAAATGTAATACAATTACTTACAACCAACAATTCATTATTTCTTCACTCTGCCTTAAAAACACTGTTTTGACATATTCCTGGTAGAATACACCAGAAGTAGATCAGATTGATTTCAAAGTCTCTTACTTTAATAAATGCTTGACCTCTGGGTCTCTTGAATTCACTAGACAGGAGAACTCGGAACCAATCACCTCGGTGGAACATCCTGTTCTGCAGCCCTCATTTGATAAAGACCTTGACTGTTTTCAACCTTTTCAAGATGATTAGATGAAAGCTGCTCTCTCAAAGTGAAAAGGTTAATCGACTACAGTGTGGTTAATCAATCACTTGAAAAGACTGAACACTAGTAAGCTTCTTCTACCAGCCAGAGGTTCTTGTATAGTCATATGGGAACATCTCCTACAGGTTAAAGAACAGACAAAAACAGATAATCCATTCTGATTCTGGATGCTTCGGCCTTTTGATGGTAGTGGTTATTTAAAATGCTCTGTATATAGTACTCCAGAGACAGAAACAATAGAAATGTTATTACACAATATGATTGAGTCATGAAAATTGAATGTTAAAACAGAAACAAGCCAAACCTAAAGATATAGCTTCATTTATTTTTAAAAGACAGATAGAACAAGCCAGGAGTAGGCACCTTAGTACTTTCCAGATGTTTTATATATAGTCTCCACAACACCTTACTCATGCTGTACCTATTTGTGCCAACAGGAACTAATTATTTAAAAGAAAGATGGTTATTTATCCCTGGAATAATCAAACTATTATATTATGGCAATTGTAAAAAGTGCTGCTTTTGGACATAACTGGGAGACACCATTCAGGGCATCAAACAATGGAATTAATCCATCTTTTTTAATCAGAAGGCAAAACATTTTACTCAGTAAAGGAAATCCATCCTTGTAGTCACATGTATTAGCTTCAGCTGAGAATATTTTAATGAACCCTACTGATCAATCTTATCCTTTATTAATCAATCTAATGGAATACGCATATTAAAAAATGGGCTACTAATAGTGGTAGAATAAACACACTTACAGGAAAAAAAATCCTGTATAGAAATATCTATAGTTCCTCACTGTTGGATCTTTTGATGATCAGAATGATACTATTGGTAAGTCCAAGTACTGGTTTAGGATCCTGAATGTGATAGGAAAAGGATATTTTAGAGCACTATCCTGGTGAGATAGAGTAGGGGTTAAAACAACCTCTGCAGAATAAAGCACCCAAGGCTAAATTTGCTGAGGCATATATGCTTACCTTGTAATGCCCAATGAAGGTAGATAATTATATCCAAGTTGTAGTCCATAGATGCTCATCAATAGGATCCTTGTTGACAAATGGTTGAAGTAGTTGCTGCTCTGATGCAAGCACTATAGGACAGTGAGATGCAGCGAGATATTTGTGGAGGATCCAATAATTTATCTTTGTCAAATTAATAGCCCTCTGCTTCTCCATCTGTGTTTGAGATACAGTCTTAAGTTCTACACCTGTCAAGTGTATGCCAAATTTTAGCAGAAATTTGGCAACATGATTACTTTCTTGTGAAAACTAGAATGAATCTTGGGTACGAAACAGCATAGTGGCCTAGAGCCATCCTGCTTTGGTGGAATTCTTCTCACTGAGAAAACCCCTGGCCCCACAATTATCCTGACACTTATGAAGGCAATTAAGGTTATCTCCATGTGAGGATGTTGATGGAAATCTGTCTAATGTACTCATACTGAATAAGAGTCAATGTCCTGAGGACCAAGATAAAATGCCACAAGAAGCAGTATATAACCAAGGATTAAAGTGGTGAGCACATTTGAGAAACATGATATACCTGAGGAGATAGAGATCTCATTTGTTCAGTTAGATAAAGTCTATAGAATAATTATGTAGATCCACCAACAGAAAACTTATTAGTTTCAAGACAAACAACTATTTTTGCTGTCACTTTTTTCTCTTGCATCTATAGTTTAGTCTTCAGACTGGAAGTCATTTGGTAACTCATGATAGTGTCTAAGGATTTGATACCAAGAAGGACTTCCACTGGTCAAACTGGAACTTCAGGATTCATTCCCCCTGCAATAAGCTCTGCTGAGTCAGCCAATCCACTGGTGGGTTTAGGAATCCTCCTGTACATTTCAAGACTTGTGTGAAGACTAAGTGTGTCTGCATTTACTCAATCTAACTCCTACCTTATTTCAACTGGAAGTGAGAGACATAACCTCCTCCATCATCACACATATGAAAGGCAGATTCCATAAACTATTCACATGGGAAGCTCTCTTTATTCTAGATGCTATCTACATTATAGGATGAGGTCATCATCCTGGATTTATTGCAATATGCAAGTTTATTATTTTTATGTCCCCTTGATTATCTTGAACAAGTTATGTGGTCAAAACTGTTCCAGTGAAAAGACATTTAAAATGTACATAATTTGGATTTTACTGTAGTTCTAGTAAGTTAACAGGAAAATTGGATGCTACTGTTTATATTGGAAGTTGATTGATATCCAGTAGCAGTGCTTTTAATTTAATTTATGAAAGTCTCAGTAATCACAAGGTTACAAACCAAACTGAGAGTATGTTCCAGTCAAAATTAAGCTTTAAAAGAATTTCAGTAAGATAATTAAGCATACCACTTTTTGCTAAGAGAACTTAGAAGTACTTGTGGCTGCACCCAACACTTCTTATGTGGTCACTGTAGAAAGTTAGAAGAAAAGGTTATTAAAATCAAAGGCAGCAAGTGAATAACTGATTACCCATTCAGCTCATTCTATTCAAGTTACTTTCAGGGGAGAGGGACATCTAATACATTTTCAGTTATAAATGAAATGAAAATGAAAAACAGATATACCAAAAACCTGAGTTTGGTAACTGTTCATTTCTTCACTATCATCTGAGATTCAATTGATACTTGTGAGTCCCTAGCTTAGCTGGATTCAATTACTGTAATCTTGAGACAAAAGTCTCTGGGGAAAGGAACTGGGAGGTGGGTTATATAGAGCATCAGCAAAGAAATTCAATTTGGTTCTTGCTTTCCTAGTTGCAGCTAATTGGAATCCTGCGCATATTTGTGCAGAGCACTAGCTATTAGAGTGGGTTGGAGAAATATGCCTGGAGCATCCTCCATCTGTGCATGTATAGCCTTTAAATGGATTGGGTCAAAAAAAAGATTTTCAGATTTTTAAGTTACGTAAGCTTCCCATGCTAGCTTGCAAATACTTGCTTTTTCCTCTTATCAGAACCTCTGAGGTTAGGAAAGCTAAAAAGATGGTGTAAGGAAATTGGGCCTATCAGTATAAAGAATGTGAATTCCTTCCAGTCCTCTGACAGATGCCCAATCCAACAACCCAATGGGCTGCTTGGTGTGCGTGATCTATAACAATGTGGGAAGGGGAAGCAGATTTTAATTGGACAGCCGAAAAAAGTTCCTAACAGTAAGAGCTGTTCATCAATGGAACAGACTCTCTCAGGAGATGGTGGAAGTGGGGGAAGGGGAGGAGGAGGAGGAGAAGAAACATGTTTCTTCTCAATAAAGCTGTGGCAGTCTCTCAGGAGCAGAGTACCTGATTCATCAAACACTGTATCCAAGTGTCTCACTGGCAGGAGTGCTGAGCTGGGTACAACATTATTTTGTAAAGTTAGAAAAATGCTCAATGCATCTGTTAGAATAAGTAGACCAAGTATTTAATTTCTCCAAACCATAAAAATGCCCAGACAGTTAAATATTTAAAAATCTTGCAATTTTATTTGCATATAAAGGCCGCTAGATATATAATATCGCAATAAATTTAAAGAAACACCTGCTTTCCTAAATTCCATAAAGATAACATAAAACAGAAGAAAGCTCAACAGCATTTACAGTGATAGAACAGAAGTAACTATCTGCAACAATATTTTGTGCTAGCAAGATTGCATTTACACACAGTGCAAAATAAAGAAAAAGAAAAGGAAAGACAATTCAATAATATTTTAAATATAAAGGACAACAAAGCCTTATTTTAGTTAGGCTTGATTGTATTCATTTGATTCTATACATGCCTGAAACTGCACAAAGATTTTAAACTCAAGCTCTTGAGGGCCTTGAGCGCTTGGAAAAAAATGTATCACATCATTCATAATTTAGATGTGCTATACCCCATAATTTTGGAGATGCTACACTGGCAACATTATATGCCTTGCTTTGTTATAATGCACAAAAAATATATATAAAAATCCATATTTAAAAGGAGTCCACATTTACATGTTTTTACTGCATGGAACACCTGCTCGTTGCAGTTTTCATTCCCACATTTTTCGAACTAAAAATAATTTAAGAAACTCACCCAAATTGTGACAATTCAGATAATCACATACAGGATGTTGCTATCTAATTGATCATTGAAGCAGGCAGATAAACTAAACCTAGAAAGCTATTTCCCCCACACTACTGCAATACCACTTATATGTAGAACTTGAGAGAATGCATATGTATCAATGAAAAAACTAACCCATCCCTGATCCAGTAATCCGCTGTGGACAGAGGAGCTCTGAATGGTCAAGACTCTTCCAGATCAAGGATTCTTTTCAATAAAGAGAGATGATTTGCTGAAGCAAATGGAGAGTCCACATCCACTTTAATAACTCCATGACCACAGATGTAAGCATATCTAGAGCTTATCAATTCCATCAGTTTTCATCACATTTCATTCAACATCAGATTGTGACATGTATTTGCACAGGGAGATACCCCAAACTCTGGATCGTGGAACATATACATGCTATTAAAAATGAGGAGAGAATGGCATTTTATCATTAGAGATCCCACCCACCCCAAAAACAAACAATAACAGTTGTGCAAATTGGGTCTGTGTTTTTTTTTTAAACACTGCCTTTTATAATCTTATTTAATAATATTAAAATAAGGTGTCTCACTCATTAAAAGAAAGCTTGGCTGTCCTTTTGAGAACACTAACAATTTACAGTGGCAAGTTAATTAAGAGAACATAAAACTTCATTTTACAAATTCACAATGCTTTATCAATTTCAAATGGATGCTGCATTTCCAAAAGGAAAAAGAGAGAGAGAAAAGAAAAAGCACAACTTCTATTTTTTTTTCTTTGTAACAACAATTTACAAAAAAGCCCCTACATTATTTGTAAAGGAACATGTTAAGAGAATGAATGTTTTATAATTAGAAAAATGGCAGTTTATAGACCTTCCCCAGTAGAGTAGTGGTCTTTCATGATCCTTGTGGGGTTGGCAGGTCAAATATAATTGGTGGGTTGGTTGGCTGAAAGCTGACTGTACATGTTGATGCATTAATGTACGTTGTGTAGCCATCTGTCATAATGCCGTAACCTGTAGAGAAAATATGTCACACTTACTGTAATGTAAACAAACATTGACCTAGTAAAATGCCCTCAAAGTGACAAAAGGGAAAAAATTCCTCAAATTTCAACTTTAATTGCATTCAGTTAAAGCTTTAAAGACATCTAAAGTCACCCACATAATTCTTTTCCTTTTTTTAAGCATTAAAATTTTGCTTTAGTGATAATTTTTTAAAAGTTAAGAAGACAAAGATATCTTAATTTTATGTATTCAGTTCATATAACATTATTTATATGAACACATTAATTATTATTTAACTTTAGAGTTTATCATATTGTAAGGAACAGCCGTGATGCAAAACAATGGTTAATTTAATTGATGTAAATTTAGCTATTTCCTGTATCATGAGGATACATCTCAGAGTCAAAAATGTTCTTCCCATTGCCTCCCAAACATTTTTTAATTCAAACTTTAGATTTTCCACAAATCCGTTACAGTCTTCTCTGTGTACTTCATCAGGAT
>JANHZU010001881.1:124111-137788 GCA_032468055.1 Acrochordus granulatus
ATGAAAATCAGCAGACCTGTCCTGCCATACTTCTATGGATACCGAAATACACAAGATGACATACGTCTTCATCCAACTGTACCATTACCATGAACTCCCACATACAACATAGCCAAAGAAGATTGGACAGAGGGGACTGAATATTCTATCAGTTCTCCACTACAATGTCTCCAGAAAAATAAAAAATAGAAGATGAAATTATGTCAAGGTCATAGCTCTCTTTACATCCATAGATCTTAATTAGTGAAATAATCCATGGTGACAGTACTATACAACACACCCAGTTTAGCCAAATTTGCAAGATTAAAATACCCAAAATCATGGACATCACCACTTTGCCTCACTACCTACTTTCAGTTTGATGGACAAATATATCAACACCCATGGGATCACCATTTGCATGACTCATAGCAAAGACTATAATGCAGCATCTAGAAACTATAGTACTTCTACATGTACATCCAAAAGTATGGATTCAGTATACAGAATACAGCCTCATCATAATAAAAATAAATAACAAGAGAAGGCACATGAACAACTTCTTCAAGAAATAAAATTCACAAGTGAACTACCCTTCCTGGATATCCTCATCAGCAAAGAAAAAGCAGTAATGAAATGACATTTTGGAGAGAGAGAGAGAGAGAACAATTGTCATCTGATGACATATCTGACATTCATAGTATTGCAGTTGCTATGTAGAAGCTACTTTTCTCTTATTTTGATGTCTTAAAAAGGTGTGGTCTTATAGAACTAAAGCTAGTGGTGTGGTTTCTTCCAATCTGACAGAGTTATTCTCAATTCCAATTGCTCTGAAAAATGTTCTATGATTGAGCTCAGCCCTTTGACACTGGCTCTTAAAAATTTGACAACAATGAAGAAAGACGCCAAAGCAAAGCAATTCCCATACTGCTAAAATATGTAAACAGTGCCAAGGGAAGGGTTCGGCAGTCAGATCTCTGGCATTACTGGAGCACATGGATTTTATTGAGATCCCTATCATCAGTACCACCTCTTCACAGATCATGTTGTGGGCAGGAATTCAAAATCTCATGTTAAAAACTTGTGTGTGTGGTTTTGCTTTTTTTTTTTGGAAAAAATATTTTCCATATTACTGCATTGAAAATGGAGACTTAATTTCCTTCCAGAATGTGACTACAAATCAGCAAAAGGAAGTGATGAATGAATCAAGTTTTACTGGAAAGCCCTTAGGGAATCCAGTTGAGAATACAACTGCATACCATAGAATTGAAAAGCCATCTATTTCTCTCCTGTATGCCCTTGAATCAATCAATGTCTCTATATCAATCTATTTGAATACTCTTTAATGTCTGGGTTAAGGCACACACACTGAGAGTGATTTTAGTTTAATTGTGATACTCACCAAGAGGAGGCCCATGGGTCATTAGTATATCTATGCCTTCAGGAATAAGGTTCCACTTGTCCAACAAAGATTGACCTCTGGGTAGATTAAAGCCCCATCCATTAAACCATGGTGTCCTATGAAGGAAAGAAAAATACCACTATGGAAGAATTATTTATTTCTATGTTTTACAATTGTGTAAAAAGGCACATTTTCTCTACCTAGGCCTCAAACAGAATGAAAGATAATCAGTAGAGGAAAAAATTTATATGAAATAGTTTTAAGCCATTCTCATACTAATTCAACACGACTGCCAGTCTCTAAGGAAGAAAAAGGTGGATGTTAAATATTTCTTTTATTACAGTTTTTTTTAAAAAAAACTACATTAATTATAACGATAAAGATTACAAGATTGATTCTTATGAGTATTTGTCTATGAGGTACTGATATCTTCCTAATCTTACAGTAATTGAAAATTTATCTCTAATTTATATTTGCCAGTTGAATTTTGATTTGGTATGGTAATGGTCGGCAATAGAACTTTTATAAATAAATGCAGAATCTCCATAAGCACTCGCAATTCTGAAGAGTTGTGTTGCCCTGGGTTAATCTCTTGTTATAAATGTTTCTGCATGACAGAGAGAGGAAGTAAATTGTAATTTCTTATCCCAGGGCAATGGGTGAAATAATTTAAGCTCCTGATACCACCTACTCTAAATCTAGCCTTCCAATCTAAAGCATCATTATATTTGATAATTCAGTCAGTCTCTTTAGGTAAGCAGATGACTGAATAGGCTTAAAAACAGGTAACTCACAAAGTTCTTTTACCACCCTGCTTGACTCCATGCGAACTGCAGAAAGATGATCATCTCTTTAACTATGGGATTCAATTAGCCTGGATAGTAAGAAGAGACCGATTATCTCTTCCATGAATGCACTTAATAGAAAGCATTCCTTAAAACAGCTTGTTGAACGGTCAAAACAGAAATAAAACACAAAAATTAAGATAACTGAACACTTTTGCAGATTAATATATTTTGTAAGTATATCTGCAAGAGTGCATTGGAAACTCCATTTTCCATTTTTTTGTATTTATTCTTACCCTTATACAGGACCTGCAATTTACATGCAGATTTGACAGGATAGTTGAACATTTCTTCAACTATACTGGCACAAATTAAATAGCTAGAATGCCCAATTCACTTTAATAATTTTAATGTTCAAACTTCAGATTGGTAGTTCATTTTTTCATTTGTCAAATCACTGTAGCAACATAAATGCAAAACATGAACAGTAGTATTTGTTGCTTCTAATCAAGATATTTTATTTTTACTGAAAACATTGCTAGGGTTTTAGTAGAAACCTGTAGTAGCTCTATTGATTATTAGAGCTGCACAAAATCTTGAAGGGGATAGCTTCACTCTCTGTTGAAGCTAATTTATTCAATTTCAGCATTGTCTATAAGCATCATGAATTGTGTTTTGGAAAAAAAAGGTGAACTCCACAATTGCCAACAACTTTATATGAACTCAGCTGGCAAGATACTTTACTTTTTCTAGGAGCTATTTATTATAATATTTGCTTTTTTGCCCAGTTCAAGAATAGTTTCTGTCTCTGCTCTGAAAACAACACCGCAGAATGTCTTAGCATGGTAAGACTGTGCTAAATACTGTGGATAAGCAAAACATTCTGTGCACGATCTGGTGTCAAACCAAAGCTGAGGGCAATGTTATATGCAGTCAACAGTAGCTATGGAGAGAGGGGGGCTAGGAAGATCACAGGCCAAGTGGGCTAGTGGCATATGCAATGCTGAAATATTGGAGACAGTAGCTGACTGAAGGAAGGGGGGGACTGAATGACCCAGGAAGGTCACCTCTGCAGACGGTGGTGCACAGCCCATGAGAGGGCAAGGCAGGACGGGGTGACATGCATGCACCAGTTTTGATCTTGTTCTGCAACATGATTCCAGAATTCAACTAAACAATTCTTAAGTTTTGTTTCCGCCAAACTGTAGTCTAGCTGAAATTGTTTGGAAGATCATCCAAATGAATGCAAATTTGTTTCACAGTTTTTTAAAAGGCCTTTTTTCCTGTTTGTGCAAACCCCTGCTGAGTATAAATAATAAAGTATCTTCTGCAACAATCTCATGAACGAATTACAAAAAAACTGTATATGAAAACAACCCAAAGTACCCAGGGATTAAAATAAGGCCATTTGGGGTTGCTCTTAATGATTATCTATCGTTACTAATTAAAGACATTTGCCTTATACTGTTCTCATGTATTGTAAAGAAAAAGAAGCTTATTAGAAAGTCAGCATGGTACTTTTCTCCCAGAACAAAGGCAGTAAAACTGAGATTCTGGAACAGATTTAGATTTCAGTGAGAACAAAACAACAGGTCATTCTACTCTTCACATTGATACACAATCATTATATATTATTGTACAAATACATTAACAGCTGCAGGCTCCCAAACAATTTCAGATTCATAGAAATTATTGTTAATTGCTCATGAAGTTTCAGTGGAATTACTCTCATTGTAGTTTTAGATTTTAAATGTACTTTGGACTGTGATTTAATATTGCTAAGCAAGTGTTGTAGTCTGTGCAAAAATGGGAAAAATATGCTTTTGTTAAAAGAATAGGGAAGCACTATCTCAATCTCTATGAAATGCCAGCAATAAATTCCAGATAAATGGAATTTGTAAATCTGCAATTTCTTGTTTATGAGGAAAATGCATATAATCTACAACATGAATCCTGACAAAACTAGTCCAGACAAGTTTCTTGGTCCTGTTTATTATAAGGAGATGATTGCCCCGATGTGTCAACCAATAATGTAAACTCATGCTTTATAAACAAAACCAAAGGATGTAGACAGAACACATTAATACGTAAGATTAATATAGCATAGTGCTAACATTGAGTAAGAAAACTTTAACGCAACCCAAACTACATGGATAAATGCTACTCAAGTGCTACTGACCCTCTCAAAATCTGTAATGACTGAATTGCCAGTACTTCTGGGTATAGACTTCTCATTCATTCTTTTTTTAAAACACCACGGGGATGAAAACCAAGCAGAGTAGTAGAGATGCTACTGTAAAAATAATTCCACTTTGCAGCTGTTCTTGCACCCTATTCCAGATTTTGCATGGGGTCAACCTCAAAATGACAACTCGGCAAAAGTAGCCTGCAACAGATTTTAAAAACGGGTGAACTTTTGATCGTCCTGTTGCCTGCCATTTTGATACCCTCTGACTACCAGCACCACCCTCAGATGCCCCTGCAACTGTGGCCTAATTGTTGCTTAATAGAAGTTAACTTCTATTAATTCACATTTGGATGACAGGCTACCACACTCAGATGAGAAGGACAGATGGAGATCATGACTGCACCCATCTTAATACGCCTGATTTTATTCTAGCCATGTAACAATGCTCAGATGAAGCTGAGCAAGGAACGGTGGGTACAGCATAAGCTCTTTGGCTTCCTTTGTCTCTTTTTCAGCATCTGATTTCCACCAAGCTTCCAGCTATACCTCTGAGCAAGAACAGGATAACTCCTACTGGTTCAGGATAACCAACCAAGGTTTATATCTCCAAACATACATAGCTGTATTTTCCTCTTAATGAGTTATACAATATCATTGCTCATGGAAAGCAGGCTTGAATTTGGTTTCTCTCTTCCTTTTATATTTTTAAACAAACACAGTGCAAAAGTGTTACATCCCCCCCAAAATGTGGTAAAATTCCCTGACTTGTTTCATAGAAATGTAACTAGATGGAATAATTTGACATTCTCATGACAAATCTACCTGCCTATGAATATGTACAGAGGCAATTTCCCCTCTGCCCTCCAGGATATGTGTAATTCTTTTGTGCTCAAAGGCCTTTGACTTAGTTGCTATTATGTTTTTTACAGGCTAGTTTTGTATAAGAGTATTTCCTTCTTTATTATATATACCACAATTGCGATTGTTGATTCATTATAACTGGGGAACGGTGTTTTTAAGCAACTAGGACAACCTTTTATGCTACAATATGTGAGAAAAGAGCTAAAAATAAGATCCACTTCCCCAAATCTTTAAGGTTTAAGGTCAAAATATATCATTTCAATTGTTCTTCAAAAAGCAAGAAACTAGCAAATTAGACAGAAATCCAGTATTCCATATCTCATAAGCTAATGTTTTATTCACCCTTGTATGTCATGAAGGATTAGAAGTCAAATGCCCTGCACTTGTACTTTAGATTGATCTTTTAAGTCAACTTGGGGCAGGTGGACATTCAAGCTTCCTCAATGACTTGATAGAAAAGGCTTTTTTGAATTTAGGTATCTATACAAGGCTTCTCCAAAGCCATGAATCAGCCACAGTTACTTCTAACAGTAGACCTGAAAGGTTTTTGCATGAGGAATGCTAACGCTAGGAAATATGGTGGCCAGCAAGAAAGTAGACAAGAGTCATGGCAGATGATCAAGGACTCAGAAGGAAAGGGAAAGATAGAAAAGTTTGAGGGAAAAGAAAGGGCTGGACAGCAATATCCTGGAAAAGAGAGAGATCCTGAGATGTACCACAATTTTTGATTGTGAAGTAATCTTGGCCATTTCACTGTGAAATTCATAGGAATTTCACTATTACAAGCCTACATTTTAAGGTTACAGTTGTCTTGGGCGATTTTATAATTTTTTGTTGAGAATTTAAATGAACCACACTGGAAGTAAGCTTATATTTTCCTCAAATTTATCAAATAGTGGAAAAATCCAGGGTGGTGGGGTAAAACTGAAGAATTGCTGCTGAATCTGTGGCATGTATTAAATTTAATTTTTTAAAAAATCAGGATTTTGAAGAAAATAAAAGTTAAGTTCCCATTTAAGATATAGCTCCATTCTCAGTTACAAAGGCATATATTTTGTTGTTTATATGAGGGGGAAAACGTCTCCAGATGATATGTAAGATACCCTAGAGGTGCATTCTTCAATCATGCCACACTTAATTTACTTTTTAAACTTTTACTTTTTTGTGCCATTTATTTTTGTTTTCAGGATGTTTAAAAGTGGGGATAAAAATAAATTGGTTGTGCCCCTTCCAATATGTCACAGCATCACTCGTTAGTCTCCACCCTCTACCCTTGTTATCTACTCCTTACAATCTAATATCAAGTGATAAGAAACACCTAGCACAATTTAAGACTGTGAAGAACTAAAACAAGAAAAACTGCAAAATTTGGTTTATTTATCACTTTCGGGTAATAACCTGCTCTACAACATTCTTAGCCTAATGATTAATTCAACCAGCTCGTCACAGAAATGCTATACTTCAGCAAGAAACTGTGCTTAGGACTATTTCTAGACCTAAAAGACCACCATTTGGGTGACTCATGGTTAATCATAAACTGTTCCATCTTCTGTCTGATTTAGAATATTTCCTGGGTTTACTCACCTGATGAAATTCTTCATTCTTCCACCCCATACCAAGAGATGTGATTTCTCAAATGAAACTATTCCCCAGCCCCCACAGATAAATCTTCCAGGGATTAGTGACCCAGGAGAGTAGAAACAGAACCTGGGTGAATTGTATATGTTCTATCATTCTGTCTTCTGTTGACAATGCTTGCTTTTTCTGAATGTTTCATTTGATTAAGGGGCAGTGGGAAGAGCAAGAAGCACAAAATGACACCTTGTGATGGTGTCCAAGATCCTCCCTCCATATGTTTGCAAACTCACACGTTTATACACGTAGAGCAGGAGTTTGTTTAAAAGGTATTTTAACTAGGATGTAGTTCATACACAGCAGATTTATGCACCGTTGGTTTTGTCATTTAAGAAAGTAATTATTTCTGACTCACTAATTCAGGGTAAATTAGTTCAAACTTGCAGTCAAAATCCACAAATAATAGGGAATAAAATTAGCTTAACAAGCAGAATCACATCCACAAGCAATGAGGAAGAATTAGTTCAGATAAAAAGTAGCATTTACTCAGATTAACAAGTTACTTTACAACACAAGGAAACAAAAACACATAGGGGAAATGATCATCAGTTTAATAGTAGATGACTAATTTTAAGTATATTGTCACCCTACTTATTTAAGTTACATGCAGAGTACATCATGCAAAATGCTGGACTGGATGAATCACCAGCTGGAATTAAGATCGCCAGGAGAAATATCAACAACCTCAGATATGCAGACAATACCACTCTAATGGCAGAAAGTGAAGATGAGCTAAAGAGCATCTTGATGAGGGTGAAAGAGGAGAGTGAAAAAGCTAATTTGAAACTCAACATTAAAAAACTAAGATTATGGCAACTGGTCCCACCACTTCCTGGCAAATCGAAGGGAAAGAAATGGAAGCAGTGGCAGATTTTATCTTCTTGGGTTCCAAGATCATTGCAGATGGTGACTGCAGCCATGAACTTGTATCAGCACTGAATGTGTGGTACTTATAAACAGTCCCTGAAGTTCCAGCTGTCCTCATATATTATATCATATATTATATGAAGTCCTCATATAACAACCTGCATGTGTCCCTGTAACTGGGGTCTGCTGGAACTTCCACTGTTAACTGGCGCATCATACAACATCACTATGGATTATACTAGAGAGGATTAAAAGAAACAAAATCCTAAATATATATCTGTTAGCAAATTAAAGTGCTGAAATATTATGTTGGAAATAGGAAATGAGATAGTTAATAGTGGCCAACAAGAGACAATAACTGTGTGAATTCAAATTCATGTATACATTTCCAAGCATACAGTTTCAAGACACATAACCATTTTTCTCAACCAAATGCAACAAAAACAACAGATAGTGTGTCATGATCAATGATCAGAAACTTAGAGTTTTGATTATATGTTCTTTAACAAAAGGGCAAAGAAGTACATACAATAAACAGTTATTGGAGATACTGATACTGCCACAAATTGCCATTAACATTGTTTATCTAGATAGGGAGACTGAAATAACATCACGGAAGAAAGCAATGGAAAAATACTTGTATAAACTTGCCTTATAATCACCAAATTGAGTTCAGCTTGAGGAAATCTTTACCTTTTCAGTTACAAAAGTCAAAAGCTACATGAAATTAAATCATAGCTTTATACAGGCCAAACACTGTATAAGTACCCTTTCTCTCTCTCTCTCTCTCTCTGTATAGCTTTTAATTAGATATTTAATGTATGATTATTTCATACGGAAATTCTATATATGTAATTACTGGAATTATTCAATTATTCTCCTGATTCAATTATGCAAAGCAATATGACAAAAAGAACAAAAATATTGTGTTTCTACAATTCTTCCATATTTTCCAAATTGGACTCTATACAGTATAAAATCAAGAACATCAGGAATCTTGACTGAAGAGCTTTAAGCTTATCTTCAAGCAAGTATTTAAAAACTAAAATTCAGTACATATCTGGTAAAGTGTTTATTCTTTAAGTGCCATGATATCTAGAAGATGAAAATCAAATTAACAGTACAAAGGTTACTAAATATAGTAATATAATTTGCAGCCATATCTCTAATAGAAATAATGTAAGAATTTTCATGAACTCAGTTGCCATTTTCTGTTCTGAAAGTGTATTTACATTCACCAGTATATGATTATAAAGCTTTATTCTTTGTAATTTATATTCCACTAAAATAAATATATACTTACAAGCGCATACAAATATTATATATGTAGACCTCTGAAGAGAAGCAGCTCTTTTCTCTTAATACCTTGAACAAATAACTTGGGAGTAACATTTTTTAAATTATATTCTTGCCATAGCCTACATGTGCCTCAAACCATCTCAGAAAGAAACACTCACGTAATAACAGTAATAAAGCAGTTTTTTTTTAAAAAATGGTCACCACTTAAAGTTAAATGAACAATGCTCATGATTACTAGGGAGGGAGATCTTTCCATTTGCAGCAGAAAAATTACAGGACAGAGCATTAAATATGCATTTTCAGGATTGTTCAATTACAGCACTGCCCTGTAACTATGGCCTGAGAGTATCTATTTCAGTTTTACATTTGGGATGTAATAACAGAGAATGTCCTGAACTGAATGAACTGAAAAGGGAACATATGACCTTTTTGTAAAATAAAGAAGAGCGTTTTCATAAAGCACAGAGCACACAAATATTTGCATGCATCTGTGCCCTTTCTCTATTTAATGAAAAGAATGGAAAGAGCATGTTGGTAAGACAGAAAACTATTGTAGAAGCTGAACTCATGCATTAAATAGCAGCCTTTAATTTAAAAAAAAATCCTTTCAGTATATTTTTCAGAGTGCCTCAAATAATGTTTAAGATTCAACTACAACGCCTCCTGCTTTTGTGAATGCTCGATTGTTACAAGACTACAAAGGCATATGCTTAATCAAGACTTTGTGTCCAAATCTATGAAAATGCAAATCAAATACATTTTTTCAAAGTAGTTCTGACATTGAGTTTCAAGGACTACAGCTTACTGGTACAGCAGATGTCTTAGATGAATGAAAACTCAGGTAAACAAAGACCAAAACTGTGAAAGACTTGAACAAAAGGCAATATATGAAACAATATCCAGACAGTGTGGAAGTACTCACACATACACACAAATCCATTCATCCATTTCTGCACTTTATAATGTACCTTATCTTAAAAAGGAAAAGCATGAAAAATAATACTTTGGGTAAAATTCAGTAATGATCAAATGAGTATGTATGGCTCGAATTGCAAGTGATTGCTCATAGTAAACAAATAAAGCAACCCCAAATGTATTTCAATCTATGGGATAGAAAAAAAATGCATAGACTCTAAAGCTTGAATGATGACCCCTTTACGACCATCGTAACTTACTAAAATTGCAGATACTTACAGACTTTTAGAGTCACTTTGCTCAAGTTAATATATTTTATGAAATATGTTTTTTCAATGTTTTGCACAGCCCTATCTGCAGACCATCATACAAGCTCATTCTCCTCGTATCTTCTCATCAGGGTCATGACTTACCATTACTTTAATAATTTTTGTTTCCAGGGGTGCAGAAGGATTTTAGACTGCTAAAAATGTATATTAGTAAAGGAAAGGTCAGAAAAAAGCACTTTGTACATGGAACAGAAATGAACAACATTCTATTTGGTTTTTCACTTTTATGAAATTATGCTTACAGTACCAATTTGGTTCCTCTTATGTATGCTATTTATTACTGGGAAGCATTTTGCTAGTAATATATAGCTAAACTATGTTTAATCTAATATAAAAAGTCATTTTAAATTTTAAGAAGTGATTTTTAAATATTCTATCTATGAAATATTATTTCATCACTGGAAGATAATTGGTTATCTTTGGAGAAAAGCTGTTCCCACACTTCTTCTTTTTATTTATTCTCTTCTCAATCTGTTCTTATTTAAGACAAAATTTCTGTTTCAGGTGGGGAGATACCCAAGTGGACTGTCAATCAAGAAGTGAATTTATTTATTATTTAATTATATTAAATTTCTATAGTTGCTCGTCTCAACCACGTGAACAATATGGGCAGTGAACAATTCTAAAACAATTAAAAACAGTACAAAATAAACACATAGTGCACCAAGAAAACTGTTATAATAATTAACAATAAAGCCAAGAAATGGGGACCTTAACAGCTGGGCATAGATTTCATTACTCTTCCCTTCAGCCATTTCAAAATGTCATAGAAGATACATCTCTGCAATCTTTTCAAGAACAATCTTATTTCACTATAACCCTTAATATACATATACTTTACTTATTGCTATTTCAAATATTCATCGAAATGAAAAGGGAAGGTGAGAAGATCTAATGCTCAGCATTCTAAAATGCACAAGTTTTGTGGCAAACTTTCAAATTTTGTTATTTGCTAACAAAAACTGGGCCTCTCGCTGAAAATGTCTAAGTTGTCCACTCTAGCCAACCAATATTCATTAAGAGATGGGAAGGAGATGAAATAACTTAAAATAAGTTCTATATAATGATCAACTTCTCATTGCTTGTTTGGTAAGAACAAACTCTTCAGCTCTTCTGAGGTTTCCTAGCCCCTAATTATACTGCAATCTAGCTAATGAGCTGTGGGATGTATTTGAAGACTGCAAAATTATAGAAATAATTTCAAGCCTGACTCTAGGGCACATTTTAGATCACATAAAATTAAGAGGGAACACAAAGTTGCAGCATTGTTTCATTTTTGGTGCTGACTGATATTAAATTTTGGGAGTGCGCAAAACCTTTCCAAGACAAACTGTGCAATGTCCAGGAGAGTATGCAAAATAACCCACTTGTAATTATGAAAAGCAGCCCATTCTCTTTGCAGGTTGGTGTGTCTGCCTCATGAACTGCTGGCAAAAATTACCGGTACACAGACACAGCTGGGCACTAAACCCCTTTTGAATGACTTGCACAGCCATATTAAGCTCCGCATTTTTTTTAATTTGTCTCTTACATTGTACACTCATGGGCACACACGCATACACTTTAGTATACAATGAACTTTTGCATGGTTTGTTTTTTAAACATCTGCAATATTTTCATTGCAATACAATGTACAAATAAAAATCTTCAGTTCTGTGATGGAAAAACCCTTCATGGGAACAGTGAAGAAAAGAAAGAACATTACAGAAGAAAGTTTTGAATCCTGAAGAAGCATGAAAAAAATTAACTTAATTTCAGTTACACGGTGTAACGTATGTAAGAAAATTACTTTGGTAAGTTCTCAAGATTCTGTTGCGTTATTTCATTTGCAATAAAGATCTTCCCATAAATCTAAATGCTTCTTGTTTCCTGAATTTGGCAGCCTCAAAGAGACCCTTCCATCATATGAAAAGCAAGAAACAAAACTTAATAACTCAAAGCAATAAGGTGGTATTAACTTTGGCCTGATAGCAGATACATGGAGTCAAATGCCTGATAGCAGATACATGGAGTCAAACCCTGTAGGTTTGCAACTTGTTTTGAAATAAAAAAAAATTGGCTTAGGGTTTCGTACAATTCTGAGATTCTTTGAAGTTCCTTCAAACTATAGACATTTTGATCAATTTGACAGTAGGCAGTTTTTCTATCCATTGACAGCAGCAAATTGAAGCAGGGTTGGAGGATCAGGAGAACAGTTAAATACATAAATGAGAATGAGAAGCATGTTGGTCATTAAAAAATGCTTCTTGCCTAGAAAGTAAATTCAGCATTACAACATGTTGAATTCTTTGCTATGGGGAGACTGGAGTTCACGGGTGGTAATGCTAACAAATTTGTTTTTTCAGACAGGTTGCCAAATGGAAAAGCATGGTACATATGCATTAGAGATACTGCTATGCTGTTGTGTTTGTCATTACAAATGCAAACATTTGGCTTTTTTAATTTGCTAACCTCTGAAGGAAAAGAAGGAAATTTGTCATTATGTTGTTCACAGCCTTTGCTGAAATGAATTCACTGCTGTTACTTGTTTCTCTGATGGACTCAGTTCTGTGGGTATTTATGCAGGCAGGCTGCCAAAAAACAAACTTACCCAAACACTTAACTTTCCTTTCACTATTTGCTAATGAGAAGTTAAAAAATATTTTTAACATCTTTGACAATTTCTTTCTATAAATTGGGTAGTAAGTAGCACTCAATGTCTAAGTATTACATTATTCATGTGATCCAAGAACAAACATGACAGAAAAAGAAATTTATTCTGAATTTATCTTCTTTCTTATAATAGAATTCTTCTTGTATCAAAAGACAGAACAATCAAGATGCAATGAGTTTCAATCTTTTGGGAAGATTGAACACTCACTGGAATATTCTATTCTAGCAGAATACTTTGAGTGCAGTGTTTTCATGCACTACATATTCTGCATGCATTTTCCAGTCTGAATAATGTGCAATTTTTTCCATCTTGTCTAATTCTACACTTCTCTTGCACATAATGAATAGACAGTCTGGTGCTAATTATGTTCAATCTTTTCCCTTCTCCAGGTTTTTGTATAATTTGACAATGAAAGATTCAGAAATGAAGAACTGGATTTGAAAAATTCAATATCATTTTTTTGGGGGGAGGGAAGGTATGACTATTTGATTTTTAAAAAAAATATCCTTGTATTCTGTAGATATCTACAGTCTACCAACACTACCTGGAATGTTTATGGGATACTGTTGCAACATTATATTCCACATTAACATTTTAGGTTGTAGCTAAGCTCCACAGACTTGGCTAAAGGTATAATTAAAAAAAAAGTTTAACCACATCATGTTTTTCTAATAATCAAAGCAACCCATAATCCCCCTTTGAATCAATCAATCAAATCACCTCAAGTCTTCCACTCTCTAAAAGAAGCAGAAAAGCACCATTCT
>JANHZU010001881.1:145523-163818 GCA_032468055.1 Acrochordus granulatus
ACCTGTCTGATTGTATTATGTCCACATCCTGCAACTAAATGATGTATTATGTCACATATGAATAAAAGAGGAAGAGAACTCGGGGAAGGCAGCAAAGCAGCAAAAGCAAAGCAAGCATCTGCTTCTGCTCATCTCTACCTCTCCACTTTCCAAGCATTGCTTTTTCTGTCTCTTATTTTCGCTTCATCTGACCTATTGGATGCTGTCAGATCCCATCCGTGAATTGCTACATCAGCAGACTTCCCTCCTTTACTGTAGTAGTTCAGTGCTTCTATATTGGATGCAAAATAGGATTAGAGTTTTTTTATATCATTATTACCTACCAAAATTTGCCTTAAACCAATTAAATATTTTCCAATATTCTTGCATTCATTACAAAGAAAAATATCACAAACATTGAGATCCCAGGTCTATATGCATCTCCAAAACTTACTGGATGTTCTTGTTGGAAACCAGTCATGATCACTGAACCATTTATCACCATAGCTCATGAAGCTGCAGCAGGTGGTACCACCAGTTTATTTTCCTTTCAATCATGGTTATAAAGCAAGGCTAAAAGAAACAAAATCTTTCCTCTTCTTTACTGGGACAACACAAGGGCACTTTAATAGCTGCTTGTTAGTATGGAGACATATATTAGCAAATTGCAATTGCCAAGAATCAAATTTACTTCAAGATATTATTTATTAGAATTTTTAAAATATATAAATGTTTATTATTAAAGTACGTCAAGATCTCAGTAAGTGAGTGAACAAGACAAACATACAGAAGTTTTGCATGAGAGTTTGGTGGGGAGAAGTAAGAAATTCCATGCAGGTGATCCTCACTTAAATTATGTAAGGATTATCTTTAGTTCTAAGCAGGACATGAAGGATGTGGTGATTTACAAGGTATGCATGATGTTTGCCCTCCTATTGGAAAATAACCCATTCTGTAAAATATGTTTGGGAAGAGAAGGTAAAAGGGAGCAAGGAGAAAATTTCTAAACTGCAACATAGCTTAGTGCAGCGAATGAAGGGGGATATCAAAATTGGCAGAAAACTACAACAGCAAAGTCAATGGAAGATACCACAAGCTCAGATGCTTCTACACCAATGCACAAAATAGGGAAAACAAACAGAAGAAGACAAATGTGATGTCCTAATCATCATTTTAAAAAATGGTGGGATGATTGATTGGAACATAATCCTGGAAGATTAAACCTTATGCAAAAACAATACACTCAAGAGAAAAGAAAGAAGTGTTATGCTATACGTAAAGAAGGCTTGTATTTGCATAGAAATACATTAGAGCACACCAGAGCATGGAAATCTTCACCAAGGGCTTTGGCAAAGAAAGGAAAGTAAAAGAAACAGAAGTGTTATTATCATTGGAGTTTATAAGAGACCACCTGGACTGGCATATGATAACAATAAAGCCCTTCACAGAAACATAGCGATGAGAGATTTCAATGACATTTGCTAAAAATCTAAAACTGTCAAGAGTGAGAGGACCACAAAAGTTTTGTCGTCTCCTACTGACAATTTTATTAGGAATGAAGGGATAAGAGAGTCTGCTACCCTGGATCGAAACCTTACCAAAAGTGAGGAACTAGTTGAAAAAGTGAAGGTAACTAGAAAGTAAGGATAAAGGAGCCACATTACTCTTGAGTTAATGACACAGCAGACAAGAACAGAAAAAATGGCGGACCTCAAGAAACCAACGTAGATGCACACACAGCTTTCTAAAAATGCCAAAAAAAGAACATTGATAGGAAATGGAAGGAAGAAGAAACAAAGTAACCACCAGGAATTTCAGGGATTCTGTCAGAAAAGCTGTAGCAAAGAATGAGCTGAGCCTTGCTATAAAAACAACACAAAATGCTTTTGGGGAGCTACAACAGTCACAAAAGAAAAGGCAAAGATCTGCCTCAAGGCGAACAAGATGAATTGCAAAAGGTGACAAGTGAGAAGCAACATGTCTTTATTGATGTTTTACATTTGTCTTCCCTGCGAAGGAGAGCAAAGCCCTCGCTGGGTGACCGTTAATGCAAACTTGCTTGGCTAAGGATACCTGTTCCAATCCTTGAATACTGATAGATAATATTAGCAAGTTATTTCATAGGTAGAAAAAGTTCGGGTGAGCCCACGTCTATCAAATGAAAAACCTGAGAAGACTTCCTTGCAGACATACAGTGCATTTGGATCTTATCTTGTTAACCTTTGGGCAGGCTTTTTATTACAGTCAGGTTCTGGATGATTTATTTGTTGTGCTATTTATCATTGCTGCTATCTTAAATGTTTTTGTCCTGTTGTTTTCAGCTAAGACTGCTGTATCTGGGCTGCAAAAATCCACGACTGGATTTGACTGGCAAACAAATACAACCACCCCCCCCCTTTCCAGATTCCAATCGTAATATTTTCCTCTGGTTGGCTGATTTGTTGATTTAAGTGGTCTGTCAGTTTTTAATCTGATTTTCTGTTTCAATGTGACCATTTTTGTGATCTCTTTTGTGTGATCTTCTCTGTGGTTTTACTTATAATATAAAGCATCTTGAGAGGACGATCAATTCTGACATCTGAAAGGTGGTCTTTAGCACACTAAATTGCTAAAGACAAATAAAATAGCAAAAAGCAAAACGGACATTTTAAGATGTTTTTAGTTGAAACCAGAGGCTGATATTGGCAGAAGGTTTTTGGATAAAACCAGTGTGTTTGTGTTGATTAAAAAAAATAAAGTGCACTCGAATGATGTGATCAGCTACAATCCCATATATCTTTTGATAAAACTTTAGTTATTTCTAAAGCTAAACACTTATTTAAATCTAGCAAGACATCAGATCTTTTGAAGACACAATGAGATATTTTCAGAATAGCTTAAACACACACCTATTTCTCCTTTGAATGCAACTATCAATAGAATCCAAAGAGACCTCTGTTTAAATAGGAGAAAACTAAAATCAACAGACTGCATTTGTATATATATTCAAGTTTTCAAGTAGTAAAAAAAATTGATAATAAATACTGTATATTATGCTTCCATGAAATATATTGCTATATATATTGTACAGATTCTATTCAGTTTGAGGCATCATAAATAAGAAATAATGAGGATGCATTCTAATGTAAAGAACCATGTATATTTAAGTATTGCCTTAGCTTGATATTATAAATAACTCTGTCTTTGTATACTACTGCCACCACAGCTTCTTCTTCTCCTTCTCAATCATTTGAATGTGCAAATCAAATTGTGTAGTGTTACTTAGTGGTGGAAGAGTATAACTCCAGTTATAAGAGAATAACTGGCCTTATTCCTATAATACAGGGTCCTATTTGACAACATTAAGAAAAATGATTAACTGATTTTATACATTTTAATGATTCAACACTACCTCAGCTAACACTTTTGACCAATTTGTGGAATCATTTTCCATAAGATACTTCCATAATTTATAGGCAGACATGAAATTTCAAATATATTTCTAGAATAGCCTGAAGTAGATGCACTGGCAACACATCTTTCTTACCTTGTACTTCATTCAAAGGACCTACGGAAATAGAATGAGGATTGCTTTTGATTTCTCCGAAACTTAATGTAATATCAGCCTTTGCTGTTGATTGAGGAGAAGGATAGGCTTTCTTGAGTTTGTGGAGGCCTCTTAAGAATTGCCTCTTTCAAATGCCACGAAACAGCAGCATGATGTTAGGAAGCACCAGTATCCTTCTGTAGTGTAGATTCATTTGATGTTTGGAAGAATATTCAACTTATTAGTTGAGAAATGGTTAGAGTTTAGTGGCTATGAAACTGCATTTTTTTATCCCCGGAATGCATAATTCTCCAATATCCTTTATAAAGAGAAGATGAAAAATGAACCTATGTATATGTCCTCATTGTAGTCCAGCTATCTCAAAATAATTCAAAACATGCAGACATAGGATTTCTGAAATGGAAGGCACTGATGATCAGAATGAAGTATCTGTACAGTTAATGGAAATTTAAAGGCTCAATTGTATCTGGAAGTTTCTCTTAAAGAGTTCAGAACAGAACTGGTGTATAGCTGGCTGGTTTGCAGAAAATTATTTTCATTGATATAGCTCGAGATAATATGACAGCTGCCCAGAGTCATTAACTGAGAGGGGCGGTTATAGCAATTGAATGAATGAATAAATAAATATCTCATTTTTTATATTGGTGATACAGCAGTGGCAAAGTCTGGATGGTAAAGATTTTAATCAGCAGCATACTGAAGTGCTTACAGGTGTTGGCTACAATGGTGTGATACATTGAAGTATTAAGGAAAATTAAATTTTCAGTAACCATTGGAGTTTTAATGTATTGTTTCAATGTATAAGCAAATTAAACTATTTTTATTTATTTAGTGGAATAATATGTCACACTCTTTAAAATTGGTATTTTCCAGTAAATGTTTCTTATGACTCTGGCAATTTTTTTCCCCTTCTAAAATTTCAAATTATTGGATTTGAACATATTTGCAAATATTGTTCATAAATGATACAGATTCTTTCAGATAGAATCCAATATTACTGTCCTTTAATTTTTATTGCTGTTGGAAAATTGTTTTATTCATATTTTGAGAGAAAATTGTATGTCTGAAGGAATTGCTAAAAGTACTTGAGTCCCAAATGATTCCTCTGTAACCAGAACTATTCTTAAAATTATTGTAATGCTTGAATTGTTTTTTATTTGAATTAATGTAGTTTCTAAGGAACTGGGGTGTGTAGTGGCATGAGTGGTTAAGATGCTGGGCTTGTTGGCCTGAAGGTAAGCAGCTCGAGTTTGAAACTGAAGAGGTGGCACATAACGGGTGAACTCCCGTTGTCTGCCTAGCTCCTGCCAACCCAGAAGTTCAAAAGCATGTAAAATGCAAGTACATAAATTGGTGGGAAAGGTAACAGCATCCACGTGCTTCAGCATATAGTCATGCCAGCTGCATGACCACAGAAGCATCTTTGGACAAATGCTCACTCTTTTCTAGGAAACAGATAAGCATCACTCCCTAGAATCAAACATGACTAGCAAGGTAAATCTTTTACGGAACTGAAATTCTGTGGTACTTTATTTACTTCTTTTATGATTATTCTGCCCACGCTATTTTTGTATTGATTATTCTGTCCACAGAATATGATTATTCTGTCCACACTGTTTTCCTTAGCCTTCCCAATATTCTGAAAATATGGAATGATTGACTATATATTGGGACATAGCATTTTGGACCAAACTTGCAGATAATGATAGAGCATAAATAGTTATTTCTGAAAAATGTATTTCATGATCTTTCCAATGTATTACTCCTAAGGATTGTGTTGTGTATCATCCTTGGCCTCCAAGTACAGTGCTATTAATTGTTGTTCCTTGTTGATTAATAGGGACAGGAATAGTTGTCTGATTCTTTCATGGCTTGTTAAAATAAATGTTTTCTCATTCATTTTTGCTTTGTTTTCGGGGGGGGGTTGTCCTTGAGATGAACCCAATTCCCCTTGAAAAGAAATATTTAATAGCATAACTTTAGGTCTTCCCAGCCTCTATTTCTCAGGGTTCCCTGGCCCTTAAGGTACATTTATAGAGACTCGGCAGCTATTCAGATGCTATTAAACATTCCAGAAGGATGGAGGAATGGATATACAGATAGGATAAAGAAATTTCCACCCACTTCTACAATTCCACAGAAGTAAAGTAGCAACTTCAAGTCTTCAGCTATAAAATCCGTTCCTATCAAGCTTTTCTACAAACCCAAAAACATAGAACATACAGAATAGGCCTGCTGTGTTAGTTGTACGGCCTGATGAAATCTACATTATTTTGAAATCTTTTTGTCTGAAGTTTATGAAATCTTAATGAAAAAAGTACTTTTTTCCACAATTGTTGCCAAAAATACGCCTCACCCATATCTCCTTACTTATATAGGAATAGTTCTGTTAAACAGTTTGTACCTTAACTTAACAACATTAGTATAAGAACCCTTATTTACAGTATGTTAAAAGAAATTATTTCTTTCTTATAATCCTGTTCAATCTAAGTCTCAAACTACTAAGATATTTTTACAATGGACTGGCTGACACACTGTGATAAATGGCTACATTAATATCTTTTAACAATAGACATGGCCATATCCCTATCCATAATGTATATAAACACAGCTTCTTTTTGAACAATGCAAAGCTTTCAATAACAGGAAGTAAAATAACTTAGAATACAAACATTTTTGCTAAGGTATTTTCTTTTTCTGTGAGAAAAAGTAGCATCCACTCAAAACTGAAGTTTCGGAGTAGTCCTGAGAAGTCTTTGAAAACTGGCCCAGCCAGAAAGATTTCTTGAAACCTAATGCTTTAAAGATAAAAGAGTTGGCAGTGGGATGAAAGTTATCCTAACTCCCCTCCTTTTTAAAAAACTTGATCAGAGAAATAAATGGAATATATGCAGCTAACTCATTCAGGAGCCATTCTGGTGCCTGTTTGTCCTGAAATATTGGTGTTAGGTTACTATGCAAATCTAAGTAGTAATTATCCAGCATGAACTTGATCCATAAGAGCGTAATAGGCCAAAACATCCTTTGGCTGAAGATCTTTACAACTTTCAGAAAGTTATTTTGATGGTACCCATTTAAAACATTATTTTGAGATCTTAAGCTTTTACCTTTCCAGGAAACTTTTAAAATTTATTACACATTATAACACGGCAGTGTTATGGAAATAATGCTTAAATTATAGGATTAATGGAAGTTTATTCAACAAGCTTCATACTTGTCCTGCTCATAGCCAGACTCTGATATAATTTTACATAAAATGGTATCATAAAACTGAACATAGTAAAACTATAGTATTTATACTGGAGACTAAGGTCTGACATTCTGTCTAAATGAAATTTCCCAGTTGTCCCAAATGCTTTTTATCTTGTTTCCATGCTAGCCGTTAGAAATGTCACTGCATATTGCCCCTGTGATAGATGAGTAAAAGCAAAGAAAACAACCTTTGTCAGAACTGAAATGTGGCAAAAATGGAAAAGCATTTAACATGTATCATTTGCAAAGGATCTAGGATTCTTTTATTCTTAAATCTCTAGGTTATGAGCAAAAGATGATTTCAATGAAAAAATAAGAAAATAAAAAGGAAGTGTGAGATCAGGATCAACACTGCATGTAGATTTTCACCTTGCAAGGCCTTTTGAAAGAAGTCCAAAATAATGCCCGCAAAATCTCTATAACTAGAGTGAATTTATTATCTTTGATTTTATATAATTGTTAAAACTTATTATGGGTGGTTAGGCAACACAGTTTACGCATGTATTTTTAAAAACAATACAAATACTACTATCTGTCTTTCATGTCTCTTGCTGAGTGGTTTCAAGAAGGGTATTTGTAGAGAATTATAGCGACTTGCCCAAGTTATTTTCAAAGCTGGAAATATGCCTGATTCTGATGACCAACTATAAATCTAAAATATGAAGACTGGAAAACATAAGCATTTAATATTTTAAACACTGACACATAAGAAATCATAGAAGTTAAAATTCATCTGAATAAAACAGATCTTCACAACAGTTTTTGTAATTTATAAGTTTGTAATTTACAATTTTAAAATTGTTATTGGAAGACAAAAACAAAGGGATATGCTGTACTAAACAGGTGTAAAAGATGAGAACTGTGAAGAAGATTCCATGTTCCCTCTTACCTGAAAATTTTTTTTTTGGTTATTTCCTACATTTATTTTTAAAAATTTACAGAGGCCATTTAAACAGCAGTCTTTACATCATCTATGTATATTCTCATTAATCCAAGTCATGATTTATAGCAAATGTAAATTTTTTTCCTCAAAAGTCCATTGGACTTTTATTATTTGATTGGAATTATTATTTATAATAATAAAATAATAATTTTATTTTATATAATAATAAAATAAATAATGAAATTATTTTATTATTTAATCAGAAACCATTTTATCTCCTATCTAGGAGACTGTCTCAATTCTCAATTCCATGAGAACATTCCAAAATGTTTTCCCATTACATTAAATAATAAAAGTCCCATTGCCTTTTGAAAAAAAGTTTGATTTTTTTTTTTGCATTTGCTATAAATCATGACCTGGATTAACAATATACAGAAACATTTGGCTACACATTTTGGGAAACCTTTGAACTGTGTGAGAATATATATTCTTGGAAACTCCTTTCTTTCCAACATGGAACTGAAAAAGTATCCAGGATAGGAGACAAACATTTTCCAATTACATCAAATAATAAAAGTCCAGTTGCTTTTTGAGAAAAATTTTGCAAAAAAATTTTTTGGATTTGGTATGGTTCTTTACATCCTTCTGAAAACCTTAATCATGTCATCTATCTTCTAATTTTGAGTAAGAGGGCACACAGAATGGTTTCAAAAAATACAATCAGGCACTATTTCATCTAAGTTTATTTCAGTGACTAATATTTATATTTTTATTTAATCAATTTTGTTACAGTCACCCAATTCTAATAAACTATCATTCCAAAAAATGGTAACATATGTGTTATTCTTCATCATAATAAACAAAGTTAAATGGAAACTTAACTTATTACTGCTGTAAAATGTACTGAAATATAGAAACAGAGATATGCACATACTGAATTCATTTTCTCCAATATACGAAGATTCTGAACTTACAAAATGAAATGTCTACTCAAATGAGACTTTCTCCAAAGTTACAAATGCATCTACACATACAGATATCATATCTGTCTTAACAAAGCAATCTAATAACCTTGTCCACATAAAACATGTAACATAAATAAGAAACTTTGGGGCAACTACTCAAGTGTAATATTTTACCCTTCCCAATTTTATTGCCATAGCTACTGATGCATAAAAACATAATATTCCTATTGACTATTGTCCACTTTAGTCCAAGTTTTATTTATCACAAGTAGCCAGATCCCTGTAGAGTGCTTGCAAGCAGGAGGTAGAAGCCTACCATCTCCCAACTGAGAACATGCTACTCCTAATTAGACATTCTCTCTGTGACAGGCACATCTTAGTTTAATCTAACTAATATTGTACACTGGAAGTCCTACTACATTTTATGTTTCAGTAATACCAAAGGTTTGGGTTCTGAACAAAAATGGCAAAATTTTCATTGTTTAATGTCAAACTTTGTAAGAAAATAATTATTATATAAAATAAACTCTGTCACCAAAAGTGCTACATCTAAAACAAAATCTAATATTTTAAAGACTTGTTCAAATAAAATGTGTGGGGCATATAAAGAAAAGACATTATATTGCTTCTAGCCCATATTTTTAAAAAGTTTAAGAAGCTTCTCATACAATATTTAATATTGCTTGTTTTCAACTTCACCTGTTAAACTTTAAGCTCTTGGTTGTTAGTGCAGCCCATAGCACACTGTGGGTTAATGTAAAGCCTAAGTGGGGACCATGTGTAATCTTACTATTCCGTTTCATTTTGTCATCCACAAATGTGTGATGGTGAAATGCTATCATGTAGACTGAAGTCAAAAGGTTTTGTGTTTTTAGGAGGCCACAGAGCAATTTAGGGCATGTTTAAGTAATGAATCTCTTTAATCTCCCCAAAAGGTAGATTAGTTACCTTAGAAACAAAAATTCTAAAATATATAGGACAGATTGGCATTGGTCCAACTGAAAACATAAAGTTTTTAGTTCAATAGATTCTTGTTTCTTTGCATAAATTATTTTCATTCAGAAATTATCAGTTGGCCTTTTATTACTTTTTAACATAATACATTGCCAGAAGTAAAAAGATAAAGCCTTTTTCAAGTCAAACCTAGTTCTTAGTGACTCTCTGGCAGTAATACAGAAGAAGGTTGCTTCTTCCAGAATGTCTTTCAACTTCCCAGTCTAGCTTTGAGTTCTGGTGTTCTCTTGAAGTCTGTCATTCAAGAGTTTACCAGTCCAATCCCACTTGGCTTCCCAGCCCAAACAACACTGGCCATAAAATGAGACACTTAATTTAGTAAGAACAATAAATCTCAATAAATACTTTTATTGCAATAAAATAACAGATCCCACTTCATTATAACGTTCAGCAGAAACCTTGTATCCCTGCATGAATGAAGGTCTGTTCTTCTTCTCCTGAATGTATTCCACAAGTCCTGTGATTATGCTTATGGATATAAGCACAGAAAATCATGAACCTTAAAATACATTAATCGTTAATATGTAATTCAAGAAGCCTTTGATTGTTTTTCTCCTTTTAATGGAATGCTAGGAGCTATATCATTTGCTTTACATGAAAAAGAAAGCTCAAGAGTAAATGTTTTGGGCGAAGGGCTAAAATAATGCATTTCCAACATCTTTACTAAGCATTCTCAATGAAAGGGCTATTCAAATTTTGGTCTGCATATACTATCCTGTAAGTTCCCACATGGTTTTATTTTTTGGGAGGGAGTTTTCTCTCTTTTAAAGTTAGGTTAGGGTAAACAAATGAATTATAAAATATTAACATTATGTAAAACTAACTAACTATGACTGAAATTGATGTACATGCATTTTCTATCTTTATTTTTTAAAATTACTTTAAAAAAAAGCTAGTTCCCATTGGAGATATCCAAAATAGCAAAACAAAAAAGAACTGAAAGTACGGCAAAAAAGCAAGTAAGTATATTTAACACAGTGCTGCAGTTAAATTATTTACTATCACAATATATGTTACCAAGAAACCAAACCTATCAAAACTAAAGAGATAAAAATCATTAAGAGAAACTGTTTCAAAAAGGCTCACGGAATCAGTCCAGTGTTTGAAATACAGTATATGATTTTTGTTTTCAAGGCGAAAAAAGTTTCTTTCATAAATCTAAACTATAAGTGCAAATCATGAAAATTATTGTCAGGTCTTTATAATAACTTTGAGGTTTGCTTCAGGTCAGAGTAGTTGCTATAATGCCGCTCAGGAATAAAAGTGCTATTTATGTGATGCCAAAAAGATAGAAATGAGCACTTACAGTATCTAAGACAGAACTTTTCTAAAAACTATTATTAACTACCCAGAACTGTTTAGTCAAACCTGATTATCCTTATATTCTTTTTAAAACAAAAGATAATTACATAAGAATATCTTCTGTCATCATACAGAGTTTTTCTCTTTTATGAAAGAATATGCCTGGATTGGATAAAACTATTCACAGAAGGAAACTTCTGAGTGCAACAATTAACTGTTGATGGCCAGATGAAATAGAGAATGTGGACACTGGTGTAATGGTATGTGGGAAAGACCCTGGGAGACAGGGCAAAGAGATATTTTTTAGGGAATGGTCAGATAAGAGACGGCATAGTCCACAGCTGGATAGTGTGCAGGGCAGGAAGCTCAGAAAGGAACCTCCCTAGTTTCTAGGCCTATAAAGGAGATGGCAGGACATTTGTACTTTCAGACTTGCAAGATTCTGTAAATGTAGCTTTATAATAATATAGCTTATCAGATCATGTTTCTTGTCTGGTTTACTTGATAAGGCTGATAATTAGCTGTACACACTCATTACTTTCAGTGGGTTGTGCATTCAAATTATTCAATATACTGAATACACTCCCAACAAAATGAATCAGTACACTTGATATGAAACTACTACAAATCCCTGTAGAATCAATGGATCAGGAATATATCATAGACCATTCCCCTCCCTCAGTATTTTCTATTTCCTCTACTAATCCTTGCTGTCCTAGCCCTGCCTGTGTTAGCCATGGTTAAGGGGAATATATGGACAATTAATAACAATTGTTATTTGAAGGGATATCATTTATATTATAAGGAGTTTGTGTGGGAGTCGGTATGTAATCTCACAATTCTCTCCAAAATCTATAGCTAAGACATTAGAAATATTATGGCTGTATTAGCATCACATAAGTACATGCAATAAAACTATAGAGAGTACTATTTTTAAACTTTTGTTGTAATGACCACTGATATATTATTAAATGTTAAATATTGTAACACAAGCTAGCATTGTTTGGAATGTTAATCCGAGTCTTATTTGAATCTAGTCTTTTTGCTATACTGTACTACATTGTAAAATATTTTAAAGAAGGCAGCATTTTCAAGAGAACAGTAAATTTTCTTATGCTGTTATAGCAATAATGTGAAAATATTAGAAAGAATGAAAAGCCTTTAATTTAGAAACTTGCCCTCTCTCTTGTCTTTCTTCAGGTGAGTCTATTATTAGGTCACAGGCAATGTGAACTTTAACCTGTCTAATTGAGCTCAACAAAGTTACTGCAACATCACTCCTTACTGGGATCCTAAAGCAGGGACAACAGCCTTGAAATATTATTCCATGGAGTTATGCAAATCTGACTAGAATATTCTGAATACTGTACTACATCATATTTTCAGTGGGAAACACAGAATAGTCAATTTAGATGTACTACTTGAAGCAAAGATTCTCAGTTACCTCAAGGTTACTGTTTTGAAGAACTGACATGTCTATTTAAGAACACATTTCTGAGAAAGATGAGATGCGGTGGCACAGTGGCTTAATGACACCACTTGTATTGACCAGAGATGCCCAGCACTCTGGTTCGAGCCTCAACTCCACATGACGGGGTGAGTTCCCGTAACTCACCTCCAGCTCCTACCCACCCAACAGTTTGAAAGCACGTAAAATGCAATTAGATTGATAGGTACCTCCTTTGGGGGGAAAACCAGCGGCCAGCAGTGATGGGAGCAGCATTGGACATGCCTGTCCCGGGGGCAGAGTAGGAGCCTCTGAGGATACCCTGGATGTGAACATCACCAGCCAGCTGAGGGGGCAGGGTTAATAATATACTGTTAAATCTCTAATCTCTGTAAGCCGCCAAGAGTCTTCGGAAATTGGCGGCATAGAAATGTGATCGTAAATAAATAATAAATAAATAAAATAAAGATGATGAGGGAATCAACAGTTGCCATAAATTACTATGCTTGTTCTCTGCAACTCTGCAATTTTTAGTAACAAGAAATGCTACAGCTAAAAGGGAAGTTTCACACAATGATATGCATTCTTTAACAATCATGGCATGAATAAGCACTTATGCATTCTGCATTAATCTATAATATCTCTGTGGTAATAGGTGATAACTTATTTCAGGTGCTTTCATGCAGATTCTATTAGTTTGAATCTAAGTAGCTTATAGAAAAACCTAAATAATATAGAAATAGACATACTATATAGAGAAGCAATACATAAGAATCATGTAAATTCCATCTTGCCCTATTTATCAGTTTCATATAAATATTTACTTCGTATTCAGTTACCTCTCAGTGCACTGTTCCAAATACTCACTGGAAGAGCCAGGTTCTTAATGGCTTCCTGAAGCAGAAATTTATTAATAATTTTAAAAATGATAATTTGATCTTAAATTGCACATAGAAACAAACTGGTAGCCAATTCAACTTTTGCAGTACTAGTGTTATATATCTGAACCAGTTGGCCCAGTTAACACATATGCAGTTGCATCTTATCTCGGCTATAGTTTCTGATCTTCAAAATCAGTCCCACATACAGCCACAATATTACAATGACAAGAATGACGGTTATAAGCACTTCCTGCTATTGAACACTCCCAATTGGCAGACCAGTTGCAGCTGGGTAAAAGGCCTTCGGGACATATCTTCCACTTGTCCAGACATTTCTCAAGGCTGTACATTGACTCTCTGGGGAGAAGAATCCCACTGAGAGCTAAAACTGGTCTTGTCCCAAACTTCTGAACCAGCAGTCACTCTGTCTTACTAAGCCTGAATCTGTTTCCCCCAATCCATCCAGATACCAGGTCAAGACTTCCAAACATCCTATAAGTGGCCTAGATTGAGAACTGAGTATCATCACAATTTGCGACAAAGACACATGTATATAATGCACAATTTAGCAAGATATAAATCTGGTATCAATGGACATTTTGCTATTTGTTTAAATGTATTTTAAATTTGGAAGAGGAAGGGAGGGAGGGAGGAAAGCTGGGAGGCAGACTTTTAGATGTATTCTTTTTTCTCCAGAAGTCTACTCAGCCCATTTGTGATACATAGTACAAATTGTTCTGAAACAGATTTACAGTAGTTTCAAAAACTGATTGTGGTATTTCTTAGAAATAGTCTATATTCACTCACTCTCACATAAAAACACAAATCTACTGGGCTAGCCTTTGAATCCTAGCCAACAGTGAAAACCATCTTCCCTGAAATTAAAGGAAACTAAAGAAAGATAGTCCCTAATTAAAAAGATGTTAAAATTCCTTGACCTTTTGTTAAATTTACCTTCTATATAAATTTATTATTTTCCTTTTTAATATAGACTATTCCATAAAAATTATGTAATTTTACACACTACTGAAAAACAATAAAAATATGTTTCCAAGAAAAATGGAATATATATTCTCAATAATGGTCAAAAAGAAATAATTATATTTAAATGAATTAATTGTCCATATAATGCCAGTGAAATTAAACAAACTTCAGAAGTACTACTATAAGATTTAGCAATACAACCAACTAGATTGTAGTTGATTGAAGTGTCTGACTCTACAGCAGTCTTTAAAGCTCTAAACACGCTATGGCTCTGGCATGAGTGTACTCACTCTACTTGCTAGAGATTCCTTAAAGTCATCGCTTAAAGATACAACAATAGGGTATGATCACATGTCACCACCCTGTCATTGCCTCCTTGACTCACACATTCATTTTCCTAGGTTTGTACAGTTAATCTGCAAACCCAGGAAGAAAAGTTGCTTCTTTAAGTAATCTTCAACAAGTACACCAAATTCTTGCTTTGGATCTGAGTAGCTCACAGTTCTTTGGCTAAGATATTTTTAAGCACAAATTCACATTTAGATATCACAACTGTCTATTTTTCAAATTATGCTCAGAATAATATTTTTAAAATTCAGTAAGAAAAAAAATCTAGGAAGCAAGATTTATCTATTAATAATTCACCGTAAGGCAATCTAAAATTAATAGGCTTAGTTTAGATTCATCTAATTGTTCAAAAGAAAATATAGCAATACAGGTAAAGTTTCCCCTGCCAGTCATGACCAACACTAGGGTGAGGTGCCCATCCCCATTTCCAAGAGCCAATGTTCACCTGAGGACGCTTCCGTGGTCATTTGGCCAGCATAACTAGATGCCAAAGGTGCACGGACACTGTTACCTTTCCCACTGGAAGAGGCGGTATCTATTTATCTACTCACATTTGCATGCTTTCGAACCACTAGGTTGGCGGGAAAAGATTGCAATGCCCAGCTACAAATTACAAAATATAAGAGAAATTCCAGTATCATATATAAGGATATTAGCAAGAAAGAGATGTGAGAATAAGCAATATTTATAATTTTTCAGCAGGAATAAAATACTTTTTTCTTTCTCATGCTATTCTTTTTTAAATTTTCTGTTGTCTTATTGTTATTTGCTCAGAGAACCTGGAGTATTGCTTGCACTGAAAATACATAAATAGACCAATTGTTGTTTATGGCCTAATAGTTACCATTCATATAATGTAGTTTTCTGTATATACAATGAAGGTACAGCAATCACAGATTTGATTACTGTAAGAATACAGTTTCAGTTTAAACCCAAATTCTTTAATAAGAACCTAAATCTATGATTTACATAAAGTCAAGCCAACAAAAATAAATTATTTAGAATACCTATAAATGAACAGTAGAAAGATACAATGAATACATAATTCAAAGAAATAATGAAGCTGCAAGATTACACGTAATTCTTAAGTAGCCCTACTTTCTTTAAGGCCTAGTCATTCCATCGCTCAGATGGATCGGCTGTCCAATGCTCTATCTTGTACTGCATGCCCTCTTTCTACACCTTGCTCTTTACTCTGTGGACTATCAGGTCAGGAAGAAATTTCAACAAAACTCTTACTCAGGCCAATGATATCTCTGAGAACCAAATCCATTAAGATATTTCTGACTCCTGCTCATGCTACTTTAACTGTCTGGTGAACAGGAAGGAACTGATAAAAATAGGATTACAATGGCCTTACAGATGAACTGGCAAGAGACTTGATTGTGATTGATGCCTGAATAAACATACAATAGCAGGCCATACATCTCAGCAAGACTTTGACAGAAACAGAAGAGTGTAGGTTTTCACTGCCTAGACTATCACGTTCTTTTCTCAATGAAACATTTGGGAAAGAAGCTTTTCAGTATAAAAACCCTGCAAGGGGATTCTGGTTTGCTTCTTTCATTAAACCAGAGAAACAAATTTGACAAGCTTGCTATTTATATGGCTGCAAATGGGAACTGTAAATATACAAGATGAATGAGTCCATTTCCCCTCTCAGCCCCCCAAATAGTTGAATTATAAGCCTGATTGGGGTTCAGTTTAGAGATACATTACAACTGTTATTGGAAACACCAATGTTTTCCACTGGAACCACATCAGTTACTGACATTACATGCTTAGTTATATGAATACGGTAAATTTGGCCAAATTAGTACTTCAAAACAGGATCACTACAGAAATGGTCATGTGTTAGCACTGCTCTTAAGTACAAAATAATGAAAATGTTTCAACCAAACTTTTAAGTAGATTAATACTCCTTCAAGGCCAATCATTTGGATCCAGAATTATATTCTATTAGCAAGCAAAACATAAAGCAAAAGTTCAATCTGCTGCTAGACACTGTAAAAATTCATTTTCATCAAAGCCTTTGCAGATTTCAGTTTCTAACTCCAAATGCCTCATTATTCCAGGGGGTTCCTACCATCAATGGAATACGGAAGAGTCAAGAGGACCAAGGAATCATTGGAAAAAAAATATTTCAACACAATGAAATATGACACTGGATCTTTTGTTCCAGTGAAAGGTTCAGAATACACTCACATTTAATTAACTATGAATATTTGTAAAGATGGCTGGATGTGTGCATGTCTGTGGGAATACTATGCTGACTTCAAGGGTAAATCAACTAGATATTGCTAAAAAAGTTAATATTGATTAAAACAAGTATTTAATATAAATATTAAAAATGAAATATTATTTTTTAATATTTAAAAACAAGTGGCAAAAATGGTTAAAAAACCCATAGCGCAGGAGTTCTAATATCATTATTATTTTGAAATCAGTTTTATTCACCAAATGTAAAATAGTTCATATTTTCTTTGTTCAAAACAATCCCAAACTGCAGATATAACACATTTAGGAAATAAAATGTAGCTCAAGTTATAATAAATCTGTGTTAGAAACATGGAAGTTAAAAATGTATAGATAAAAAATGAGGATTAAAACATTGCTTTCTATGCTCCAATATTCCTAAATTCCACTATCAAAGTATATTTTGAGGGCATTTTTTCTATATTAATGAATCTGAATTTTGATAACGTCATCTGATTTTATCTACCAGAGAAATATCACAATTTATTTTACATTTCTCTGAATACTGTGATGCAAATCTTAGACACAGATCACACACACACAATCTGCATGTATTATGACAAAAAATACTCTAAAATATTTATTTTAATATTTTCCCCCAATTAATTTAAAGCAATCGTAATTAATGTGGGAATTTGACAATATGACAAAACGGTGTTATGACTGAATGCACACAGAAATAACCTTCCATAAAAAGACTGACTCATTCATCTCCTCCTCTTGTTTGTTTGTTTGAGGAAAAAAGAATATCTGAAAATAAATACATTAGGTTGACTAAATATATTCCAGCAAGGACTATTGTATGTTCATGAATTCTTATGGAAATTGTGTACATGATATACAATTAAAATTTGATACGGTCTCCAGTCTCATGATATATTTCTAGTATTCTTATCACTAAATAAGGTAGCTAATAGATTATACTGCAACAGACTCAATTATAGTAAACAGGGAATATGGATATAAAAATCAACCAGAAATAAATGCAACCAAAAATCCCAAAGCAGTCAGCTAGTCTTGACATTGCTGGCTAAACAAAGAATTTTTCCGTGAGGGTGCTTTTAGTAAACTATGCAAAATCATCAAACAAAAGAGATTTTTATGAGACCTCAATTTATTGTGAGATATAAATATCTTCTTCCATTATGTTCTTTCATGACATAATTTGAGAAATAGAATTTGGACATGCCTAGTCATTTATATTACAACAAAAACTTATTTTGTCTCCTTTTCTTTTTTTAAATAAGAAAGAGTAATACACAGATGCTGCACCTGTTATCACAAGCTTTATATATATATAATGTATATAATCAATGTAAATATTTTGGCTTCCCTGTATATGATGAAACAAGACAAAGTTGTTGTTTTTCTTCCTAAGAGGAAGATTATGTAATCTTCCTCTATTACCTGATTATGTAAAAATGACCAATAGGACAC
>JANHZU010001881.1:196015-206431 GCA_032468055.1 Acrochordus granulatus
AGCAATCAATCTAATATATGAATGGACCTCTCTCACACACCCCCCCAAAACTTATGAGATACATCTGTCAACAGCATAATACTTAATTTACTCAAATTTTATGAATCATTATAAATGAGCTAAACCTTGCAGAAGGCTTACATATATCTACTAGAATTTTTATATAAATATATAAAAATTAGTATATCTAAATATAAATTTTATATACATAAATTATATATCTATATAATTATATCTTATATATATATATTGTATGTATGTATGTGTATACATATATATAATCACACATATATAAAAATACAACAATGCTCAGGTTATGGCCAAGATAATAAAAAATACTGTTAAATATATCTAAATTTTAAATTTAAGGCTAAAATTAAAAAATTGATTTTTAATTCAGAACTATCCCAATTAAAAATGCAACTTATTTTATTTATTTATTTATTAAATTTGTATGCCGCTGAAATCCAAAGACTCTTGATGGCTAACAACAATAAAAACAATACAATTAAAAACACTAAAATAATTAAACCCATTAAAACCAGCCCATTAAAACAAAATAAAAAACCCGGCACATTAGCGAGGTGGGCTAAAAAATTACATATGTAAAAAAATAACTTCCTGTTATTTGAGCAGGTCTGAGTATGCATGCTTTTGTATTGCTGGGAAAAATACAAGGATCTTTTTATGCAAACACCTGGAGTAAGTTTGGCTTAAGGGAGTATTTACCTTTACAACGCTACCTTAATAGGAACACCTGTACTTTCTCTTTACACAAAACAGCTGTATTGCAGAAGAACTTGAGTCTAAATCTAAATCACTTTCGAGTAATACCCCAAGCAGTAACAATAACAATGTAAAAAATTCAGGACTGATTTAATTGTACAAGTAATGCCAACATTTACTTTCAGCAGGAGTGTTTATGGAGAATCAATAGAGTTGGGCACAATCTAAGAAATGAAGTGTGAAGTTTTAGAAGAAAATACATGTGGATCACACTTCTTTGGCCAATCCTCAGAATACATGGCAGTAAAGAAATTGAGAACAGTAACTAGAGTTGCTTTGGATATGGACAGCATATAAATTTAACAAATAAATAAACAAACCTGCAATTTAGAAAAACTATATTGTGACATAAACAATGATAGCAGAAACGATAATTTTTCTATTGAGATATCTATCCAATAGCAATGATTTTAGTATTTGGTTACATAAAGGTAAACCAATTGCACAGAAAATATTTTTTAGTGGTCCTCTGGAATTAATCAAGGACTACAGCATCTGGCCTTTGCAATTAAATAACATTTTAACCTTTCAAAGTCCCTTTTGATTTACATTAAATCAAAATCCTCACATTTCAGATTATTTCAAAATGGAAGCAGTTTCAATCAGTTTTATTTAGCTAGTATCTGCAACAGTTATGTCTAAATGTGGTACTGTAGTTAAGAGGCTGGCTGCTTCTATACACAACTTAATGCAATGAGTAAACATGTACATTGTACACTGGCTACTGCAAAATTTTAGTTTTTTGCTCATTCTATAATGCTGGGTTTATTGCAAGGTTGGTTAAGTTACTGTAAGGGATTTTTAATGAAAACAATTATAAATTTAAAATAACTGTGTTTAAAGCATTTAACAGTCACTGGGGTCAAGTGATTACAGCAGTTACAAGACCCCTGGGATATGTTCACACCAAAACAAAGTGAATAAATTAACCCAGCAGGCGTGTGTAATCACTAAGTGACCACAAAGGTCAGGCAGTGTACAAGCCCAAATGACTTTCACGAAAAACCAATAATAAAAATTTATCAGTTAAGGAAAAAATGCACACATACATACACTCACAGAGAGGCAGAGAGTTAGCTGATAGTCACTGCATAAAAGAAACCACAAAGAAAAATGCAGAAAGAGAAATTTGAAGCGGGAAAAATAAAAATTGGAATGGGTGTGCTACAGTGAAGATAAGGTCTTAAATCATCTGATCAACTCAGCCTCTTAAACGGGCATTTCAGGTGCACACCTGTTAATTTAAAAAATGTCTTGTCCTATCTTTTCCTCTCAGGTCATATTCTGAAGAGAAAATAAAGGAGAAAATGCCAGTAGTCTTAAAACACTGAAAAACACTGTCATGAAAAACACTAAGTAAACTTGTTTTGAGGTGTTCCAGAGGACAAAATTAGAATTAATACTGAAAATCCTAGCAAAAGCAAATTGTGGCTAAAAATGTGGAGCAACTTCACATGGAATGAACTTCCTGCAGTGGATCTGATTGTCTTGGAAGATGATGGCAACTTCTTTACCAACAGTTAAAGGCTTAATTTGCACCTTGGTTTGCAGATCTGACATTAGATTAAATCCTTCCAACCAACATATTAAAGATGAGCTCATCTGCAAAAGGGGACAATAAGAATTGAAGTTCAACACACCTAGAAGGCACTAGGTTGGAAAAGACATGTTGGAGAGCTGGATTAGATTACCAAAGCAGAATCCAATTAATTCTGAGCATAGTAACCAGAGACCCTATGATGTTAACCTAAGACATACCAGCTTCTAGTTGGTTTCCAAGTTTAATATGAATGCTCAGTCAGACCATCAAACTTTAGATTTGTCATCTGGCATATAATAAAAATTATGGTTGATGGATTTCTTTTCATGGGAGATTTGCCAAGCTCATTTACTGCTATTTCTGAATAATTCTTGTCAAAAAGATTGTGCGGACCTCCATGTATATTTATTGTTGAAGCTGGCCTTGCTCAGTTTTCTAGAGCTGATTCATTCATGTAGTTCTTTTGTTTGTGGGCATTGTCTCTATAATGTTCTTGAAGACTCCTATCTTTTCCTGTTTTAATTTTGTAGTGGGTTTCAAATGATTTGCAGAACTGCACCATAAACTTTTCATATCAAAGATGAGTTATACATGTTTAGTAACATGGGTGTGTGTCAGAGATATGGTTTAACGAATGAATCAGACAAAATATATCCTATGAATCTGAGAAGAAACAGCACAGAAGCTTACTCCTACTTTGGGGGGCAGCTCCTGGAAATGATGGGAAGATTATTTTTTTTCAGTCTGCAACTGCTAAGAGCAATGTCTTATTGAAAGGAACTGCACAGGCAATTCAAAATCAAATTGCTTTAAATACATAAATTGGAATGGATTTTGAAACGTTCAGACCATTCATCCAAATAGATTTTCCTTTTCTTTCTTAAGAAAAAGCTGTAACAATTCTCTGATGACTAATAATTTGTTTCCCTGAAGGGTTCCATGGGAATCTGAACAACTTCAGAGGTGTAGAGGCATGGTCACTATACAAAAACTATAGGAGTGCAGTGACACCCATGGAGAGGGGGAGTGATGTAATGTGCATTGTGACATCAAGACACAAATCGCACTCTAAGCATACTGGCATCTGATGTTGGTGTACAAAAGGGCAAGGCTTGCACTGTAACATCACAACACACATTTATTCTTATTTTTATCATTGTTTCTCATTGTGAATGTCTAAGAAAAGTCACAGCCATACTTTAAAAGATATTTTGAAAAATTATGCAATTTCATTTATACAACCAACCTTTAGAAGGCCAATCATATCGCCATGTTAATCTTCTTACTATTCTGGTCTTCCTTTTCTAAATAATTTTCCCAATTTTTCTAGCATTATACCACAGCCCTAAAATATTATGCAAGCCAGTGATATTTTTGTTTATGTCTTTCTGTCTCTTATTTTACTTGTTGAACCCTTGTATCAGCTTATTAATGTCTAACTAATAGGCAGTTATATTTATATAAACATATACTTTAATCCTTGAAGACTATATAAAGAATATACTGTATATTTATTACTTTATCTGAAGCATACATGCACTTCCTAGTGCTATTCTGATGTGCACAGTCCTTTTCAAACCACATTTTCTCCTGCATACCATAAACAAATCTGTTCTATATTCATTTTTCCTATTCTGCAAAGGCCCCAACCGCAGGTATACATTAGGTCAAATAATTATTCAGCCTTTGTCATTGCGGGATACCAAAAGACAAAGGTAATATTGGTGAAAATACATGATCAGTCATATCAATCCATGTTAATTAACAGAATCATATTTTGGTTGCACAGGGTATATAACAAAACAACAAAGTTGCAAGGTGAATATTTTTCAAAGCTCTAATGCAATTAGGAGGTTGTAAGTGGCACTTGGAAAGCAGAGGTTAATTTGGGTCATCAAAATGCAGTGATTTTCTTACCTAACCAATCATTAAACTTTTTAACCTCAGAGGGTAGTCCCAACTCGGTGAAATCGCCTGTATGAAGCAAGATGTCTCCATAAGGCATCTGGATTCCATCTGTTCTGGAGTGCGTATCTGAGATGCAGACAAACCGTGTGTGGCCTGCTGGTTTTGGGGTGTCGTATGGAATAGGGTCAACCCTAAAATAAAAATAAAAGATTCCATTAAAATTATACTTGCTGCACATTAAACATATTAAGTGTATTAATTGTGTAGATACTTTCTACATGATGGGAATTTTCAGTCTTAAAGAGAGCTCTGCAAAACCAGCCAATTTGTATTGTTTGTTTTTAGCACAACTGGATATTAGGAAAATAAAGATCTGAGAATACCATATGCATTTTTAGTTACCTATTTTGGCAACTATAACCACAAGATAAAGTTTTAACAAAGCATGAGGAGTGATAGATGGGAGAATAAGAAGAGTTATTTGATTTCTGATGCTGCATCAAAATTAAACAAAATAAGCTTGCATGGTCTTTCCATTTCTATACAGCTGCATCATGCTGACTATGTACATGACTATGTACATGACCTGCACACAGTCAGCATGTTGGAATTATCTGTTGGATTCCAGTCCTGTTGGAATCATCTGTTTCCATGTTTTGTTCTAATGACATACATATACTAATACACACAGAAATGTACACCATGCAGTGCTTTGGCTTTGAAGGGTTTTGGAGCAGAGGACATATATGTAGCATTTCTCAATGCTGTTTCTTAATGTCTCTACCTGAGGTAGTGTAGAAGTTGTGCAGGGCAACTGCACTGACTGAGCAAACAATGCAGCAACTTAAGGGAGTTGCCAATGGGCGTTAGGTGAGCATCCTGCACACTAAAACACCATTTCTCCTTTTAAATTAAGGTCTCAACAACATGTGAACATGTCATTGTATATATGTATACATCAGCTTATGCACAAGGAAGATGAATGTATTTCTCTCTTTCTCAAACACACTCAGATTGAAAATGCATTCTTCAGAAAGAATAGAAAATTAGCATTTTGGTGGATTTTGATCATGAAATATATTATCAATTACTTGGCAAATTTTACCTAATAGTGAATCAAATATTTATAGAGAACTTTTAGTGTAAAAAAAATCAAGCAGGTATGAGGGTATTTCAAGCATTACACTCGTATTACAAAACTTATCAATAATATCAGTTTCGGAAGCACCATCTCTAGGTCTGGAAATTGTCTCATCAATTATCAGAGGATGTATGTTATTAAGGGAATAAAAACTCACCATTCATTTGATGACAAGAGCACGAGCAGACATTAGTCCACATATGTGCACAAGGTTGTCCATCTAGCAAGACTATACTAACATCACACCATACAAGTTTACTCATCTTACTTATTACCAAAACAATGTTTCTAATCTGCATATGCAATACACTGAATATCATATCATCCCTAGGTTCCAAATTCTAATATAGGTATAGAATATTATGTCAGTCCACAAGGATTTCAGAGATATTCAAAGGAAATAATCACCTGATTTAACATTTACTAATATTTCAGACAAATGTAGGGAAAGAGATTAAGTGTAGGGCATAGGAATATTCAAAAACTAAAGTAAAAACAATTATGAATGTATGTGAGATCATACACTTGTGCTTGAATTATTTTCATTGGATTTTTGGTTAGCTTTGTCCTTGTATATGTGTGTGTGTGTATAAGCGCACACAAAGTGCACACATACAACCAGATACCTCAAAAAGGATTAGAAAATGGAACAGGGGGCGACTTATGGATGACAAAAAACTGCAGCCAGTGCAAAGGCTGTTTGGTACAGGCAGCTCGGTAATTATTATTTGTAGATGGAGTGCTAGCATTAGTACTGGCGATTGATTTCGGAATTCATTGATCAGGAATAAAGCACCTGTATCAGCAGAAATCATGTTTCTTCTAAACACTATTCTAAAAATAAATAACTAGATTCCTGCCATTTCATGGGAGATGATAATGAAAAATCTAGTGTAGTGGTTCTTAAATATTTTGATCTCAGACTCCTTTACATTCTTAAAAATAGTTGCTTTGCTTTATGTGAACTGTATCTACCAATATGTAGTGTGTTAGAAATTAAAACTGGGAAATGTTTATCATGCTGGGGTTCCCAGGCCTGTTGACAGAACCATATCTTCAGTGTTAAAGAAGTGGTCAGTCTTATTTCTACAAGGAAAGCATCACTATAGAGAAAGTGGTTCTTCCTGATCCCACTAGATGGACAAACTTAGGAAGGGGGAGACAGAGCATTTTGTGCCTCTCCACTCTGGTGGGTCAGATAGATATGACTAGAAAAAGACAGCCCTTCAAATAACCTGGTCCCAACTATTAGGTCTTTGAAGGTGACAACTGGCACTTTGAATTGGACCCAGAAGCAAATTGGCAGCCTATGCAGCTTCTGCAAGAGAGGTGACACATGTGCAAGTCTAGGCTTGCACAAAACCATGAGAGCTGCTGCATTTTGAATCAATTGAAGTTTCTGGATACTTTTCAAAGGAAGCCCTAGGTAGAGTGCATTGCAGTAGTCAAGACACAAGTCACTAGGACATGGGTAAATCTGAGCAGGGATTGTCAATCTAGGAAAGGGCATAACTGATGCACAATGTGCAGTTGCGTAAAGTCCTCCTGGCCACAACTGCTACCTACTCCTCAACAGGAGTTGTGAATCCAGGAGAACTCCCACATTACTCCCCAGGTCTGTCTGGGGCAGCACAACATTATTCAAAACCAAAGATGACAATTTGCCATGAACCAAAGAATCTCAAACCCAGAGCCATTCCATCTTACTGGGGTTGTTTCAGCCCATTGTTCCCCTTCCAGTACTTTCCAGCCTCCAGGCACTATGAGAAGGTCACGGCATCACTTAACTCGCCATGAGCTGAGACATACAGTTGCGTGTCATCAGCGTATTGATGATATCTCAGCCCATGGTGGCAGATGACCTTGCCCAGTGGCTTCATGCTGATGTTAAATAGAAGCTGAGAATCTACTGAATCTATGGAGCCCCAAAACAAAATGAATGCCAGTCCTCTCACTTTCTATCAACACCAACTGACAGCAACCACAGAGGAAGGGAATGAACCAGGGCAACACAGTGTCTCCCACTCCCAACCCCCAAAGCTGCTCCAGAAGGATACCATGGTTGATTGGTATGAAAAGCCACTGGGAGGTTGAGGATGGACATACTACCCCTATCCCACTCTTAACAGAAATTATCAAAAAAACATGACCAATGGCATTTCCATCCCATATCCAGGCCTGAACCCTGACTGGGAAGGATCCAGATAATCCATTTCATTCAGGAACCTCTGGAGTTGTAGCATAATTTCATTCTTCTCATAATTTTCCTCAAAAAGGTAAGACTGGAAATGGGATAATTTATCAAATACGTGGAATCTAGTGATGTCCTCTTATTCTTGAAGGCAGACCTCAGCCTTCTTCCAAGGCAGGAGCACTACACACTCCTGCAGGGAAGCATTAATCACCCCCAGAGCCCATCCACATGTCACCACCCAGGAAACTTTCACAAGCCAGGAGGGGCATGAGATTAAAGCACAGGTACTTATGTTCATACTCCCTAAAATCCTGCCTACTTTATTAAGAGCAACAGGCTCAAACCATGCCCAGATAATAGGGCAAGAATCTGCCCCAGATACCTCCAATGACCAGCAATCACATCAACATCTACCTGGGAACAATTCTAAGTGATTTTGTCTTCCAGAAAACCAGCAAACTCCTCAGTGCATCCCTTCAGGTAGACCTTTGTATCCTCCTTTCCCAGGAGGGTACAGGTCATCATAAAGAGCATTGCTGGGCAATTATCTGAAGACCCAACTAGTGCAGAGAAGTACTTACACTTCACTGCCTGTATTGCCATGAGGTAGGCTTTAATAGCAGCCATGTTCAGTTAAATTTGTTCTTTGCCTTTTGCCAGCAGCTTTCTAGGTGTCATTTTATCTGTTTCATCCCTCTCAATTTCTCCATATACCATGGGGGACACAAAGAGATCTGTAGGTTAGGAGAGGATGCATGGGCACAATCTTATCAGAGCCTCAGTCATCTTCCTTTTCCAAGTAGTGATTAAGCTTGGCAGGACTGCACAGCAGATTTATAGCTATAACCCTTAGTTCTTTTTGAAACCCATCCGGGTCCATTGGTCACCAGGGGCAGACCAATCTAATAGGTCCTGCTTCCCTATGGAGGAGTACAAATCTAGAGAAACTCACAGCTACCAGACCGTGTTCTGACCATGACAAAGGAACCAAAGATAGGTCTACCAATTCCAGATTACACAAGCACTACTCTGACAAGAACATCAAATTGGGTGTGTGACCACCATACCTAGTTAGGCCCTAGATGAACTGGGACAGGCCTATAGAAGTCATGTTTCCATGAAATCCCAAGCTACCTCTGACCCTACCCCAGGAATGGCAGATTGAAGAATATATAAGCTGGGGGAACTCCATTACCATTCCTGCAGTGAGGTCCAGGAGCCCAGAAAGGGAAGCTGCCATAAAGCAAGGAAGCTGGTACACCGTAGCAATTCCACCTGATCCCTCGAGCCCTTCTGCCATATATTGTTCTAATTCATTCTATGGCTCTTGTAAAAATGTGTAAAGAATCTTTGTACCAAAAGATTGTTTTCCCCCTTTTTCAAATATGTTGTGAGTGGCTTCTTTTTTGTTTGGCAATTAGTATTCTGCAAATACTAAGAAAAAGTGCTTTGCAATGTATATATATGTATGAAGCACTTATTTTTGAAACAATAGGCAAACATGTTTTTATACAACGATAGGGTTCTAAGCTCCTCTCAAATTTATTTCATTTCACTTTTTCCCCAGCAAAGGTGAATGACTGTGCACATATATAGCCAAGGGCAGTTTACGAAACAGCCATGTAAGCATGGAAAAGGATTGAGCTGGTAAATTGATTCAAAGAGAAGTGCTTCATATCTGTTCCCAATCATAACTTGTTGAACATCTCTTCTGAAATCTGAATATTATATAGGAAATATAATCTGTACATTATATAGGAAAACATAATTTGGCTTGGATAGCTTTTATATGAAATTCTCTCTCCCAATATCATGCTGCACCAAAATTGAGTGCTTGGTCAAAACCAGTTATACATGTAGATTTTAATATCTTTTTGGGTGGAGATTAGTAACATTTTCTTTTGACACATTAATTTCATGCTCATGATTATTCTGGTTATTCCCATGCTTACTTATTTTCATGTTTATTGCTGAATTTTCATGGTTTGCTGAATTAGGCATTGTTTTACTGAGTGTATTCATCCTGAGATCTATAAATATATGGCAGGCTAGAAATAATTAAAAAATAGACAACAGATAAATTTCTTATTTTCAGTATGTGGACAAATTATTGCAAACAGTTTAAAAAGAAATTAAGAAACAGCATTTTACTTTTCTTCTTTGTTTTTGAGTTCTTTCCATTCAGACATTAGCTTGTTAAGCTTATTACAAACGTTGCCTATTCTTGTATATAACCCTACAAAAATAATGAATATTCAGAATTATATAACTTCTATCACCATTTAGAACATCTTAGTGAGAATTTGCAATTAACAGGCTTTTTTTCTCTTAAAAAGGTAAAGGTCGTGACCTGCCAGTCATGACCGACTCTAAGGTGTGGTGCTCATCCCCGTTTCTAAGCCGAAGAGCGAGTGTTCATCCTGGGACGGCTCTGTGGTCATGTGGCTGGCATGATTGGACGCCTTAAGGCGCATGGACACTGTTACCTTCCCGCCGGAAGGGGTCGTACCTATCTGTCTACTCGCGCTCGCGCGCTTTCGAACTGCTAGGTGAGTGGGAGCTGGGGCGGAACAGCAGGCACTCACCCTGCTGCGCATCAACGCTGGGTCGCGTTCCCGGGCCGCTGACCTTCCAGCCGGCAAGCCAAGCTCTTAACCACTTGTACCACCACACCCCTTTTTTTTCCTCTTACAATTTTCTTAAATTAGTAGCAGTGTCAGAAGTTGAATTAGCAACCTAGATATAATTGTACTATGTGTACATAGATTTACTGAAGCTCAAGTACTTTGGCCACATAATGCGCAGGGAGGACTCATTAGAGAAGACTGTGATGCTGGGAAGGATTGA
>JANHZU010001882.1:30431-43243 GCA_032468055.1 Acrochordus granulatus
ATGTGTAAATCAGCTTTCTGAGATGCATTCCTTAGCTTGTTTAAGAAACACAGATACCAACGCAGCGTTATGGCAGAAGACCATATGGTGTGGGACTTCTTATTGCAGGCTATGATGTAAGTGTGTCATGTGAGGGAGACATTATATATTTTATCTGGAGACTTCATTCCTAAAATAAACATAATAGAATTGCAGTAAAGCGGGTTCAGAGTCTTATTCTGTATTATAAAACAATTTGTAAGCAGTTATAAACATTGAATAGGAAACCTGGACTTGGAACTTCATGCAAGATACAATATACATTTAGTATATTATTATTCAGATGTTTGAGAGTTAGTTTCTCATCAGCTCCAACCAATATTGGCAATGATAGGCAATATTTCAAACTGTTTCTGAGCATCAAGGTCTGTAGAACTTACTTTTGAAAGGAGACTGTTGTTTCAAACATGAAAGAAACTGGCTTAAAAGTGCATGAGGTAATTTTGCATTTCAAGTGGGAAGTTTTGGAAAGGTTACATCTGAAAAAGTTCAGAATGAAATGTGCTGAATGCCTCTAATATCCAGGGATTTTGAGTTATACAGTAAAGCAATTGGGAAAGCAGCTTTTCTTTTCTGGGTAGCGAGATTGTGAAACAGTGTATGTAAGCTGCCTGATAAGATTCCTCCTTTTTTAAAAAAATGTCATCTTGATTTGTCAGGATATGGGTCCCCATATCTTCCAGACTTGCCCTTCTGCAAATTATTTTGATTGCAAAGCAATGTCCATTGGTGCAAGATCCCAATCAGCTCGAACTTACTTGGAACGACATATGACTGAGTTTGCTGACTGTAAGTATAGTGTGTTTGTAATATGCTATATTATTATAGATTTCCAATTTATATTTTTAGTCATTCATCACTGAACAGTTATGTGATGAGGAAAATGTGTTTAACCTAATCAGTGCAGAAGATACAATATTTCTGAATTAGTCATAAATGTAGCTATTTTTCAGGTAAGCTGAATGAATTAGTGAAGCATGGACTGCGTGCTCTGAGAGAGACACTTCCTGCTGAACAAGATCTAACTATTAAGGCAAGGCTGACTTTTTTTTCTTGCAACTGAATATGTGACTGAAACATAGCTAACATTGGTGATAAACATTGTGGAAGGGAGACACGTGTATTTTTGTACAGGGGAGCCAAAATTGTGAATTAAATACAATTTTGTGGAGATGCGTTTTGAGTATTAAAACAATCTGAGTCATTAAGGAAATGTAAAACTGAAGAGATTTCTGAGCAAGCCTTAGCACAATTACTTCTAATTCAGCTTTTCAGGAAATGGAGATTAAGAGTAATTGTTTGTACATTGTTTTATTGTTGTCACTTTAGTGTCTTGCAAACTGTAATGAGGTTTATATGACATGCCAATTCATTAATTCCATACAATAAATAGATATCAAGAACTATGTTTTCATTTACAAATAATATTGATCATGATAGTCTAAAAAGTTCTCAGGTTTAGAACCTGATTCATTCAATTTCTTCATGGAAAACCAAAGCCAACACTGTATTGTGGCTTACTACAGATAGTCTTTGGCTTACAACAGCAATTGGGACTAAGTGACACTGTTGTAAGGCACAATGTCACATGACCACATTGCTTAGTGACAGCAATTTCAGCAGTCCTGGTTGCTGTCATTAAGCCAGGACTCATGTGACCTCAACTTTCATGCTGGCTTCCCCATTAACTTTGCTTGGGAGGGAACATCAGAAATCATGATCACCTGAGTGCAGGGACACTACCATGACCATACTCCAAGGACTGATCATAATGCACATTCAGTGCCATCAAATTTAAATGTTCACTGAGCAAATGTATGTAACCTGAGAAGTACCTGTACAAGCAGGCCAGTCATCTAGTTCTGAAGACCTGAGGCTGTTATAGACCATATTATTTATGCAAGCGGTGTGCCGTAAGCTTTTGGAAGTTCCTAAAGAAATTATCATTACTCTATCCTTTATTTATTTACTTTATATGACTGTCCATCTCTCAAGTAACTCTGGTTCATAAGCAGAGTTAAAAACATCAATATTTTATTTATTAATCAAATTGTTATGGCTGTCCATTAAGGTCATAAGTCTACATAACGGTATATAGATAGTCTGCAACTTATGACCATAATTAAGTCTGGAATTATAGTTGTAAGTTTCGCCATTTGTTAAGCAGATCATCACATAACTGATACAATTTTATGACTTCTTTTAATAAACACCAGTTTCCAGCAAAAAAAGTAAATGTGGTCATATATGCTTCAAATAGTCATAAATGTATGGTAAGCAGCTGGCAAGAACCCAAAATTAATAATATGACTATGGGGAAGGTGTCATCCATCAGAACTTTGAATCTGAGTTGGAAGTACCTTTTTGGGGTCTGTCATAACTTTGAATGGTCATTAAGTGACCAATTCTAAGTCAAGAACTATAGGTCAAAAATAGAAATGAATAAAACATGGCAGCTAAGACCATCAACACTAATAATAATCACAGGCTCAACTAAGCTCCATGCCTGGGAGAATTATCTATTTGATATAATTATTTTCCTAGTTCTACACTATACTATTGTACTATACTAATAAACTGTTCTCTAGCTCTACACTGTAACCGCTGCATGACAAATATAAGAGTGTATAAATAAAATGCCACACCTTTGTAGTCATGTTCATATGTGAGATGTTTTATTGATACATACTTGTCTTTATGTTCATTAGACCTTATACCTCATACAGTCAGCATTAAAAAAATGGCTTAACCAGAAAATGTTCTCTCATTCATGGTGATGACTCTTTTTGCTTTTACCTGTATAGAGTAATGATGGGAGAGTATATTATACTCCAGAATTTCTTGAACATTGACTCTTGGCAATCTCAGCTAATCAGGTTGAAGAATTCTAGGACACATAGCTCATAACTTCACAGATTTTCTCTGTTTTTTTATTTCATTTTGTTTCATTTCTGAACTGCCTTCTCCCTCAAAGAGGGAGGGAATCTGTGTGATTGCATATATATTTTAAAATGTATATATAAAGTACCTCTGTTACATGGAATACCTCTAGTGATATACCGAAGTACATATGTTATATGATTCAGTCAAATTATGGCCTCAAGCAAGATCCGTGAAATCCATTCTCACTACCTTCTTTAATTCCAACATAATGTATAATTCTGTATTACTTTCTTGGGAAATATAGCAAATTTTCTCATTTTTTTTTTTTACAATTGTCATTTGACAGAATGTTTCTGTTGGGATAGTTGGGAAAGAAATGGAGTTTACTATTTATGATGATAATGATGTAGCACCATTCCTGGAAGGTCTAGAAGAAAGACCACAGAGAAAGGTATGCAAATCTTAATGAAGTTGTATTTTATAAATGCTTATTATAAATACTTATTAGGGCATTTTTTTTCTTTGTTATATCTGTATATCTCAATACTTCTTTTTAAAAAAAATCTTGATTTGCAAGTAACTAGATCATATCATGAGATTTTCTGTTTTGAGGACTTTTTCTAGATTGACCTGTCCTCACAGATTAGATGACTGGTGACCTAAGAGAGTGCCTTTGAAGAATATTATTTCTGATTAATGCTGTCCTTGTGATAATTGTATTTATTCTTTTGATGCTAGGTTAAACATTTTTCTCTAAGCCTTTTTAATCTGTGTAGTATGCTTTGGATTTTAATTTCTGCAGAAATGTGAATCTTTTCCTGTCTTGCTCCTTTAATGATTCCTCCCAATGTGATATAAACTCATTTCCCATTTTCATTTTTCTTATCCCCAAAGCAGACTTTTAGAAAAAATGGGAGAATCAGTTTCTTTTCATATATCAGTTCCATTGGTATCTTAATAAATTAGATATTTTTACTAATGATTAGTTTTTATGATGTTAGTTTTTGATTAGTTTTTATGATTATGATTAGTTTTTATTATTTTTATAATTAGTTTTTATTATATTATGATTATAATGATTAGTCCAAATGATTAGTTTTATACATTTATTCTCTACACATAAGCATTTCTAATGTGTATGTCTTACAAATGATAACTCTGAAAGTGATAGATGAGACAATTAAAGAAATACAGATACTGCAAACATAAATATTCAGGTTTTCTGGGGATTGGGCTAAGACTTAAATATATGAAAGTAATGACGCATTTAAAAATATATCAAACCAACTTTTGCTTTGATCTCTGTTGGATTATTGAGGCAGAACAATGGAGTATTGAAAATCTGCCTGTACTTATTTATCACTACATTGAATATTACGAGGGCTATGTATTTCTGGAACATTTTATGAATTTTTTTCAAGTGACAGTTATATGTATTTCTTTTATTCTTTCAAGCCTGCTCAGCCAGCTGAAGATACAGAAGAAAAGCCTGAGGAACCAATGGAGCACTAAATATACTGCATAATGTACAGGTTACTTCAGAGAAAATGATGCTAGGAGCATTATTTGTATTTTGGTAACATAACTTAGAGATTCAGTGCATAATGTAATGTTTGAAATGAATTACCAAAAAATTTATGTTGGCAGAAAAAAATAACTGACCACTTCTGTTGAAAAGAAAATATGTCATTTTCTAGAAAAGAATGAAATGCTGTTTTATATAAAAAAGTATGTTGCTTTTTGTTGTAAAAACATCTGTGAAATAAACTTGTTTCTTTTAAGAAAAAAAACTGACTTTATTCCTTAAGTCAGTAAAAGTGTAGGGAATATCATTTGATCCCACTCTTATGGGATCTTGTTCCTGTATCAATATTTCTAAATGTCTTATTACTGTATATGTCATATCAAGTTTAATTAGAATATATAATATTTTTGTAATTATCAGCCCAGTTGAAAATACAAAGATCCAATTAAAAAAAAATCCACGGAGAAAGATTTCTACCAGGCATGTGTAAACCTGATTAGAAAATGTCTTTCAAAAATTTCAGAATGATCCATTTTCTCTGGACCATGCTGTTCTGAAGACAGTGCAGGAGTTTCCAGATTAATGTTCTATCTGGAATGCTTAAAATGTTATCGTTTGGAAGATTTCCTTTTAAAACTGCTGACATACATAGAATGGCATCATCCAGAGGGGAAGAGACCATTGTGGAATTCATCAGGATAGGTCAGTCATATTTTGTCCAACACTGCACATCCTAGTCTCTGAGGTGACAAAATGTATTTTTAAAGTTAATGATTAGAGAAGATGTCTTTTTCTGAACAAGATCTCCACTCAATTTGGGGCCATTCCTATGCAGCCTCTACATTACTAGGCATCAAACAGCATTACTGTTAGATTTCTTGGCTGTAAGGGAAAAAAATTCCAAAATCCAGAAAGCAGCATTTTTATTAGAAAAACTCTGTGTTTGGTTATTGCAATATTCTGAGTTTCAACGACTCTATTTCAGGCAAAGAAAAAAGGGGAATAACAATGTGGCTGATCTTAAAACTACTAAATTATCTCAAAGTGCTGGAGAGCTTCAAACATGAAATATAGAGGTAGAGGGATCTCAGAACTTGCTGGAAAAGCAGTGGATTAAAGTCGGTAAATTCTGTGGATTTGAAAATTTGTGTTTTTAAGGCTTTTTTTGTTAACTAAAATTTACAGATCTCTTTGGTTGCGATAAACAATTATCACTCAGAATTAATTAACTAAACTAATTCTCTAGATACACTTCTCAGGCAATGCAGAAGTTTACAGAAAATTGGAAAGAAGAAAGTTGGGTTCATTTTAGGATTCCAGACAATTTATACTGTAGTCTTTCAAATGAACTCACTCTTACATCTCTGAGTCAGTTTTCTTGGCAAAATTTTCACAAATAATTTGCTCTTGTCTGCTTCCTAGGGTTGAAAGGAAGTGACTGGTCCAAAATCACCCAACTGGCTTCATGCTTAATTCATGACTAGAGCTCAGTCTTCTGGTTTCTAGCATGGTACATTAACCTATATACCAAACTGGCTCTCCACACCTAAGATACAGCATATAGATTACAATCCTTAATCCAGGTCATGATTTGTAGCAAAATTGCAAAAAAAGTGCAAACATTTCTTAAAAGCAACTGGACTTTTATTATTAGATGTAATTGGAAAACATTTCCTCTCCTATCCAGGAGACTTTTTCAGCTCCATATGGACATGGAAGAGATGGGAAAAATACATGTTTGTCAAAAAAGGCAGAGTATAGGACAACCAGAAAAAGTTCTCACACAACAAGCTAAATGGAATGCCAATGCTGAGCAATAACGATTTAGAGACCAGTTTTGCCCTTAATGGTCATCACAATTGCACATCAGAGGAAGGTGAAAGTTTTTGTGCAAATGAGTTAAATTACATTGTGAACAAAAGAAAATTGAAATTAATCGCCCCCTCTACATTAAGGGGAGGATTGAATGCATTTACACAAATAGATTCTTTGATTCCTCTAAAAAGCCAGTTAGTTTCTGTGAAGAATCTGGAATTTGCAGGACATTTAAAAAAAGAAATGGGGGGCTGTTACATTGTGCAAGATTTGTTGTAGGGGAAAAAAACGTTCCGCCGTCACATTAAGGAAAATCTGGCTTTTGGTAAGCCAGGTTTATATTAACGGTCCTAAATATCCTAAGCAGGGATTTAAACAGTTGAAATCGTCAGCTAAAGAGATCCCAGTGAAACATATAACAAGTTACCAGGCGAGGTACGTCACCTCTGCCTTAACGTGGTTACAAGACTTAGCTGGCGATTTCTGTGAGGAAATTCAGATTTTGAAAAGCCTATCTTGAGAATTACACGAGGACTTTCCCGCTCGCCCGGCTTCTTCCTTCAGCCTTTCTTCGCGGTTCCGCCCGAGTCTCAAAGCGCCCCCGGGCGGCGTTGGAAGTTCGCCAGAAGAGGGCGGGCGTCTGCTCAGCTCGTGCGCGTTTCTGATAACGGAGGAAGCATGTCCTGAGAGGGCCGCCGTAGCAGCGAGGTGGCCTGTGCGCCGGTGGCTTCCACGTCAGCTGGAGCAGGCGGCGGCGCCAACCGGAGCGGGGAAAGGAGCCGTGCGGCAGCCGATCGGAAGAGAGGCGGCCGCCCGTGCCGCGCGGGTCCGACAACCGCGTCCGATTCTGCCGCGGCTGAGGTAGCTCTGCTGCGGCGGGCGGCGGTTTGTAAACAGCAGGCGAGCCGGGAAGCGCCTGGATAACGCCGAATGTGTGGAGGCAGGCAGGCAGGCAGCGGGCCGGGGCGGGCGGGCTGGCTGGCTGGGCGAAAGGCTTCGAAGCGCGGGTGCGGTAAAGAGAAGAGGATCCCCCCCCGCCGCGGCTCCTTCCTCCTCCTCGTGCCCCGTCGGGATCGGGCAGCGTCGCGTTCCTCCCGTCGCGGGGCTTCGTCGGGACGGGGACGGCCCGCGCAGCGGTTTCCTTTCGAAGGAAGGAAGGCGGCTGTTCCGCTGCGCGAAGCCCCTCGGCCTCTGAGGGTTTCGTTCGGGGTCCGAAAAGCACCGAGGCTGCGCCGAGGCCAGGGAGGATCCGTCGAACCGCAGCACAGGGAAGAGCCGCTTGGACGTCCGGTCCAACCTCGCTCGCTCCTCCTCCACTCCCGTTTCTTCGCCGTGTCGCGGAGTCAGCGTTGGCCCCTGGCGACGACCGGGACAAGGCCCTGGGCGAGATTTTTCCGAGGCGGCTTGCCTTGGCCTCTTCCCTTAGGCTGACGCCTGAACAGGACCGGAACTCCCCGTCTCCTGGTTTCTCGCCCGGTGCCTCAGCCGCTGCACCACACTGCTCGGTGGAGGAGTTCGAGTATCCCGCGGTGGTATCTGTCGAGTCTTCCTCCTGCTAAATTACCAAACGGAGATCCTCCAAACCGTCCTAGCCAGACACGTACTTTGTCATTGCAGCCGCCTCTCAAAGTCGTAATGGTGGTTCTGCCTTTCCTGTGAGCCAGCAGGATGCAGCCGACTTTGGCCGGTCTCCAAAAGCCAGGCGGGCTCCGATGTGGTTAGTACTTGGGTGGGAAATCTCCAGGAAAGCCCAGAGCCCTAGATTATGTCGGATGTTGTGGGAATGGAGCACTCTGGAAGCACGCAATAGCAAACGTAAGGGGTTCCCCTGCCCGCCGTGGCCGACTCTAGCAGCGGTGCTCATCTTTGCTTCCTAGCCAAAGAGCCAGATGCTTCCGTGGTCAGGTGGCCAGCATGATTGTACGCCAAGGCGCACAGATGCTGTTACTTTCCCACCGAAGGCGGTACCTATTGATCTGCTTGCATTTTTACATGCTTTTGAACTGCCAGGTTGCAGGAGCTAGGCTGGCAACAGGAGCTCACCCCGTTACATGGCAGCTCTCCGGTCTCAGACTCAAACCACCACCCTTCCTGCTGACCACCGCTCGTGCCCCTGTACACCCTTAATAGCAAGTGATCCTCTATATTGTTGACAGAGAAACCTATATGGATATGTCCATTTAGTCTTTGGGAATGGAGATTGATTTGAAAAGGACCACTTTTTATGCAAAAACTTGTATTAAAAAACGGCCACGTTCACAGAATGATACTGTGATGATAAAAATGACAAAAGTGGAAGAGAATATGTGTAGCTCAGGGCTGGATTGTAGAGTCCCTGAGCTGGATTGTTTTCCTGCAGATATTTCATTTGCAAACTAAGTAATAGTAGCATCATCAGAGCACTGATGATGCTACCTAGTTTAGTAATGAAACATCTGCAAGAAAACACAAGTTCAAAGACTATCTTGGACTCAACAAAACATGTGTCATGGCACAAATCTAGCTTGGGTTTGATGTTGGATGCAAGTACTTAAGGGAGAGAAGTTTTGTCTTTTTGTTGTATTAACTTCAGCAAGACTGACAAATTTCAAATCTCAAGTCAGCTGCCAATGATTTTTTGAAGATTTTCAAGACTGGCAAACTTGATGTAAGAATGTTACATATTGCTGACAAGCTTCAAAGTAGATACATACTGTTCTTTAGTGTGAAGATTTTTAATCCTTGAGTCCCAGATATTTAGAAAGGAAAAGTTAAGCTTGACCGGTCTATAAGCAGATTGGAATTTGTGACTAATCCTTTTACAATAACTTGTTTTACATCAATAATTACATCTCTGATTCTACAAAATCCTGTTATAAAACAAATTTAGCTTCATGCTTTAAAAGACCGTGATATAAGATACAGTAAATAAGCAAAATTTGTCTCTATGTTTTCCAAATTTAAGTTTTAAGTGTGGATTTGAGATAAGGTAAAGGTAAAGGTTACCCTGCCAGTCATGACCAACTCGAGAGTTCAGTGCTCACCCCCATTTCCAAGTCTAAGAGCCACTGTTTGTTCTGGGACACTTCCATCGTCATGTGGCCGGCATGACTAGATGCCAAAGGCGCATGGACACTGTTACCTTCCCACCGGAAGGGGTGGTGCCTACTTATCTACTCGCATTTTCATTCTTTCGATTAATTTCCTAATGTCGGGAGGAATATTATCCAACCAATATGGAATCCAAATATTAACTTCAATTTGTATCCATTGAATATTGTTTATATATCTAGTTATATATCTTCATTGTCTTGGTTGAAAGGCTCCAAAAATACTGTTGACATTTAATATGCCTAAACTTCCATTATGTTTTTATATATTGTATAGGGTATATTCTTTCTGGTTTTAAACAATTTTTAGAATTTTATGCTTAAAGATGATCAAGGATCTGGTGCATGCACAATTCCCATGTACTGTATATTAAGCACTGTAGAAGAGACAGGTATTGGTGGTTCTGTGTAAGACCATTAAGAGGAGCAATTTGTGAAGTGCTTCTATGAAACTATGGCTCCAAGCACTGTGTTTTTTGAAGGAGGAACCATTTCAAAGAATTCCCCGTATTCTCTTTCCACTATAATTGGGCAGCAGTCCAGATGGATTACATCTATGTCTACATATTCATAGAATAAGTTTAGGAGGCATCAAAGTGTTTTTGCTAAACTGTTGAGGAGACAGTTGCTTGTTTGTGGGTTGAGGATATAGTATGGAACTATTGCAGCCAAGATACCTGTATAAAATAAGAGATTCTTGAGTTTGTTTTTGGGGTAATAACATTATTTGAGACCAGGAAAAGGAGTGAATGGGTCAATTTAAAAATCAATGAAACTGCAGGCAGGGAGCCGTGGAAATGGTTTTTGCAGTCCTGTGTGTTTGATTCTAGGTTTGAAATAAGATTTGAAAAAAGTGAAAACAATTTCCCTTATCAACATAACTTGAGATGACTTGAGATCATCCCTAGTTATTTTAGGGAAACATCGTCAATTTTATATTGTGTGCAGTCTTAGAGAAGGGTTAATGACTGTTTTAAAATGTAGAATGCCATTGAGATGAATTATTCCTATTGCTTTTTACTAATGTACTGTTTATGAAAAATGTAACAAAACTGTTAAATAATTAAGTAGCTCTATCTTGTGTGCTTTGATAAATGATAGGCTTCAAACTTCTATTAATTTTTTGTTGTTGTTTTCTACTGAATTGCATATAGAATCATTGTGAATAATTAGCTCTGTTAATTTATTGTCTAGAATTTCGGACATCTCTTTGAAAATACTTACGTGAGGAAAGCCTTGCATAAAAAATCACAATGACGGCTGCAGAGAATGTGTGCTATACGTTAATTATAGTGCCAATGGACTCAGAACCACCCTCTGAAATAAGTTTAAAGAATGATTTAGGTATGTAATATTTGAATTATGAATATTTTGAATATAATTTAGGTAAGAATATTTCTAGGCTGTTTTATATTTTGGGGTATATTTATTTCAGAAATTTAAATAATATTTTCAGTCAAAATAATATACAGAAAGTAAAAGGGATTATAATACACAATTCTTTTAAATATTACAAAGTTGCAGTGATATTGAAGATAAGCAGTCTAAAATATATAGACTGGACTAATAAACTACAGAGCAATGAAAAGTTCTTTTAAAAGACACACTAGTTACTGAATAATAAGAAAGTAAGAGCTAAACAGGGAGAAAGGTTACTCAACATCCCTCAGAACTTAAGTTTAATAAATTATGAAATGGGCTGTTTTAAGCATTTTGGAAATGTCTTGAGCTCAAAATAGTTGTTCAGAGCTTTGGGCACACTGAACATGGCTTAGAGGCAATCCATTTTGCATTCAAAGCAGTAGCTTTGCATCTCAAATTAGGCTTTTCATAAAGTTTCTGTGTTTGGTTATTGAATTTATTTGCAATTTGTGTTTGGTTATTGAATTTATTAGCAATTTGAAATAAAACATTTCACACTCTTTAAGTGTTACTTTTCTGCAATGTGCAAGTCTTGTTCTTTGCAAAAGCTTATATTTCATTCATCAAGCTTTTTTACTTTTATTTTTCTATTTGTATTCTTAATAGCCTTCAGTGACTGGATTTATGAACTTGGTAGCAATTAGCAGTGCTTCCATTTTTGCTTCATTGGCCTGTGTACTTTTTGTTGTTGGAGTACATAAAATCACACCAGTGTTGTTCAAAATTAGATCTTTAAGCAAGCTGGCTGGGAAACTCTGGGAGTTGAAGTCCATACATCTTAAAGTTGCCAAGTTTGAAAAATACTGAATTATACCTTCATCAAAATATAAGAGCTTTTGATGAGAAATTTATGTCTAAAAGAAACTGTAAAAATAAGCAAACAGAGCAGTGGGTTGTAGTAAAAAAATTATACTAACATACATTATACTTAATTTAAACTTTTTTCATTTAATAGAAAAAGGAGATGTGAAATTAAAGACAGAGGCCTTGAAAAAAGTGATAATAATGATCCTAAATGGTGAAAAGTTACCAGGACTTCTGATGACTATTATTCGCTTTGTGCTGCCACTTCAAGACCACACCATAAAGAAACTGCTTTTAGTATTTTGGGAGATTGTTCCCAAAACTACTCCAGATGGCAGATTGCTGCAAGAAATGATCCTTGTTTGTGATGCCTACAGAAAGGTTAATCTTTTGATTGGATTTATGCCTAATACGAATAAGTGAAAAATCAAATATCCTTGTACGGATTACACTATTACAGAATAGTTTACAGTATTTATTTTCTCTTCTCCAATGGTCAACTCTAAGGATGTTTATTGGGCATTAGACCAGTTGCCATATAGGCTTAAACATATTAAATCATTAGAATTGTGTGCCATTACCATGTGTGACTTAAGATCTGTGCTTCAAAATGCATTGAGGATATCATCTTACTCAAAACAGCCAGGTGTCACTTTATGTCAGTTGTTTACTTCACTCTTAACAAAGATTTTTCCTTTTTACACTGAAACACTGTGAATTAAGCAATAAATAATCTAGTTTAAATGTATAACATATTACTTTAAAATTTAGCATAAATTCATGTAAAATGTTTTAAAGCAAAACAATATGAATAGTGGCATGAGTAGATACAAAACCAATTGAAGGGATCTGTAGAGCAGAGAGATAATCTGACAGCTGATAACACTAGAAATAAACTCTGTAATATTTGTTCTTATTGTCTTAGGATCTTCAACATCCAAATGAATTTATCAGAGGCTCCACTCTTCGTTTTCTTTGTAAACTTAAAGAACCAGAATTGCTAGAGCCATTAATGCCAGCTATCAGGGCATGTCTGGAACATCGTCATAGTTATGTGCGCAGAAATGCAGTACTTGCAATTTATACTATTTACAGGTAAATTCAGTCAGTTGACTAATATTGAAATCCTCTTTATGAAAAATATTCAGTTTAAATGTTAAGTAAAATGGTAAGCTTTTATTTTGCTTCTTGAAATTGAATTTATTAGCTAGTGAAGTCTAATCATGGAGCTAATA
>JANHZU010001882.1:110565-127016 GCA_032468055.1 Acrochordus granulatus
ATGCCCTGGAATCAAAGGGTGGCCAAGGCTTTGGACAGGATTGTACCTGTGTAGCCTCTCTTGACTTACTGCTCCCAAAACAGCCCATGATTCACAGAGGAACTGCAGGATCTGAAAAGGGCTAAGAGACGCTTACAGTATTGCTGGAGGAAATGAGGGATGAATCTGACCAGAGAAAATTTAGAGCTGCTGTTAAAGTCTATCCTGTGGTGATAGGAACAATGAAACACCATTATTTTTCTTCCATTACTGCATCTACAGAGTGTTGCCTGGAGGCCCTGTTCAGGATCACTGGTCCCTCCTGGGACAGGAGGGCTTGGGTGATCATATTGAGGGCTGTGCAGAGGAATTTTGTTGTACTTCTGGTGGGTAAAGTTGCTTGGATTCATTCCCAGTTGGAAACTTTGTGTAGTGCAGGTCCATTTGAGATGCCTGGGGAAAGGTCTTATTTGGTTATCTGGGAACAATTTGATCCTGTTAGACCTGAGAAATGGACAGGATCATTGATACTGTCAGTGCAACTACCTGCCAATTAGATCCCTGTCCCTCCAGGATGATGAAAGCCTCCAGGATGGAGACTGCCAGGTGGGTTCAGGCAGTGATAAATTCGCTGTATGAGGGGACATTTCTGGGACCTTTTAAGGAGGCCCTGGTTTGTCCCCTCCTCAAACAACCATTTCTTGATCCCACCTGTCTGGACAATTTTTCTAGGAAAAGTGGTAGAAAAAGTGGTGGCTAGACAGCTTCAGAGGGTCCTGGATAAAGAGATTATCTTGATCCCTTTCAATCAGGATTCAGGCCAGATCATGGGACAGAAACAGCACTGATCACACTTATAGATGATCTCTGGCAAGAAGGATCCATCCTTGTTCTTGATCTCTCAGTGGCTTTCAGCAGCATTGCTTATGGTATCCTTTTGGGCCGGCTACAGGTTTGGTGCTGGATGGTCCAGTTTTTACTGATTTGGCTCCTTTCTCCAAGGCAGGTCCCAATTGGTGTTGCTAGGGAGTGAGAAGTCCAGTCCAAGGTCATTCCTTTGTGGTGAGTCATAGCAGTCATTTCTAATCCATGCTGTGGACCTCATTATTCAAGGAATTCTGGCTGGTGGTGTCCAGAAGGAGAGCCTCTCTGGTGGAACACTGTGCCCCTTGAGGTGAGAGCCACATCCGCCCTTTTGGCCTTCTGAAGAGACCTGAAGACCTGGTCTGGGGCCCCAATGGAGGCAAGTCATTCTAGAGGTGGTTGATGGACTAAGACCCCACCTCCCCTCGTGTTCATCTGCCCCCCTTCTTTGCCAGCTTTTAACAAATGTAATGTTACATTTATTGTTTTACTCTCTTAATGTTTTTATTGTTTTTTAATTATTGTAAGCTACCTAGAGTCACCATTAGATGGGAAGGCAGTGTATAAGTTGAATGAATAAATATTAAAATGTTTTGTTCTCTTCTGGGTTCACTTTGTGGAGAAAATATAAAATAATGTTCTTAGATTTTATCAAAATACATTGCTTTTGGAACATGGCTTGATGGGTGGGTAAGTGGAGAGCTTTTTGGCAATTAGCCAGGTTAGGAAAGTCCCTGAGTAATAATTCAAATTCTGAGTTATTCCCTGATTAATTCAACATCTGTTCTGCCAGGGTTAGTCAAATCAGTTTGTTTTAATGACTCATTAGAACTTATTTGCTATTTATGGGGCCATGAACTGGGGCTGTTCCTCTTAAGGGTCAATATTTTCTTTATTAAAACCGCTGTAAAAATTACTTACATTATTTTTTTCCATTTTTACTACGAATGCTTATGTCTAAGTGGTCAGTTGTCCTGTGCCTGAGGTGGGAAGTATTTAATTTCCTCAAGTATTTCAAGAAGTATTTGATCATATTTTAATAGCAATTGTTTCCATGGACCTCTGTGGTGTAGCTGTTGAGTAACTTACACCTCTTAAATATGTACAGCTATTATTTCAAATGATTCAAAACTTGCTTTTGTTTGGTTGAAAATCCTTTTGAGCGTGCTTCAGAGAGAGGTCCAGAAATACATTTATCTTGCTGATTTCTAAAGCACTTTCACACCTGTAGCCAAAAATAAAAACAAGTGTTGTGCTATACTCATGCATGTTTTGGGGCCATATTTTATTGTACAATATGTAGGGACAGCAGGAAGCTGCTGTCCCCTCTAAAATTTGGAAGCTGCAGCTCTGAAAAATGTGGAATAGAAAACTGAAAATTATAGGTGTCAGCCTTTATTAGACATGATTGAAAAGTACCTCCTGTTTTTCTCCTGTTTGAATTGAAACATCTAGGGGAGAAGCATGTTGAATCTGAGACTGAGTCTGTTCAAAACTTTGTGTAGAAATGTTTGTAATTTATTATTAGTAAATAATAAAGTATAATCACCTTAAATTGCATGCACATTTCAACTAACGAAAAAGGACTAAGTAACTCTTTACAATTTATTAAATCTAACAGAAACACATGGTCTGAGATCCCAGTGATTCACAAAAGCACTCAAGAGTGTACTAGTACAAGTAGTGAGTATAATCCAAGAATCCTTGAAAAGTTGCCACCAAATTGTAATTTTTAATGTGAGAGAACAGAAAAGTTAATAAAGGGTTTTGAAGAAGCATAACCATATTTCATTCAATTTATTTACATTTAAATAGAAAGTAAAGTTAATGCATTTTCTGTCCTGATCTTGCTTGCTTTTAGAAGTGCATCATGCAGAGCCCTAGTCTGGCCCTTGATCCTCATAAAGTGATGCGCTCCCTGAGGTAGAGCATGTGTAAATATTTCTGCCTATCTGCTTTTTAGGTATAGTCAGTCATGTAAAAAGAAAAGTAGTATCTGTATATTTTAAATCTGACTGCTATAATAAAAATTCCAATTGTGTGATATTGTAGTAATATTCTGTTACTTAAAAATAGACACACTTCCACCCCACTTCGCTGGCTGCAGAATTAAACTGCAGATAGTTCAAAGAGAGATTGGATTATAGTCTGTAAGGATTCATAGCAGAACCCAGTTACTCTGTTTGCAATGTACTTGTATAACTTATTACCTTCAGTGAAAAACACTTTGGAGGCAGCAAATGGCTTGGATAGAAAGTGCATTCCCTTCAGGTGATATGCAAGTCAACCCCTAGTCTCCCCTGTGTAAAAAGCAGCTGCCCCTCTTCCCCACAAGGCACTCTGCACAGTCTGAACTGTTGGGAATCCCAATCTCATGGTGGTTTCTAATGGCATTTAGCTAAACTGGGCAGCTTCCCTATTGACCTTCCTTGTTATCTCTGATGAAGCACACAGAAAGTCTTTGGGGCTGTTGGGACAACTACATGTTAGATCCATGACCCTCCAAGTTGGTTAAAGCTTCCAGGGTGGGCGCATGTAGTGAATCCAGGCAGTGATAAATGCATCCTTGTGACTTTTTAATGGCTTTTGATACTATTGAGGATGGTATTCTTTTGGATCAGCTCAGTAGGTTGGGAGTATGAGGGATGGTACTGCAGTGACTTTCCTTTCTCCTTCAGGGTTGGTTCCAGTCATGCTGGTGGACTGGTTGTTGGTTTCACAACAACTTGAGGGTTTAACATGCTTCTTTTTTTGTTCTTTCTGCAGTCGTACTTTGTTACAGATTATGATCCCACAATTGAAGATTCTTACACAAAACAATGTGTAATAGATGAAAAAGCAGCAAGATTAGATAGTAAGTTCCTTATTCATTTTGTCCCATTATGAAATTTGTATTGGACATGAAATGTCTATTTAGAAATTTGTATTCATTTCTTGTTCCTCTCTTGAGTCACTCTAAGCAAGTAGAGCCTTTATATACAAGGAAGGAGGAACATATTAGTTCCATTTCTCCTCTACAATTGTTTTCCTCAATCTTCATGTATAGAAATTGAATTTATGTGAACTTCTGCCTTCTCACATGTAGAATTATTGTAAAACAGTATTGCAGGATAGTGAAAACTCCCTACTTTTGTTCTAGAGGTATTCCGTGTCTCCATAAGACAATACTAGACATAGTATACATGTATCTGTATACTAAATATGTGTCATTTTGCGCTCCCACAAAGTCATGTTGGAGTTAAATATTTAAAGATTAAATAAAATGTGTGTTATACAACTAGGAAATATCCTCTAATGTATCTCCCAACATTTGATTGCTTGAAGTTTTCCCTTTGTTGACCTTCAATATTGCAGTTAATCTGGAAACAAAGTTTAAAAGAAGCATTGGAGTGGAGCAGAAAGGCATGGGAGGGGGCAGGTGTTGCCTAATTTCTTTCATGTTTAGTTTGAGAGAACATCACCTTAACTTTTGAAAAAAAATTTAAACCACAGCTCATGCATGGAGGTTGTAGAGTATGTTTTTTAGGTAAGAAAATTAACAAGCCTATTTTTTTTTTAGTTCTAGACACAGCAGGCCAAGAAGAATTTGGAGCCATGCGGGAGCAGTATATGAGAACAGGAGAAGGCTTTCTGCTTGTCTTTTCAGTCACAGATAGAGGAAGGTAATGGAAGTGTTTACAAGAGCTATTAGATTGTACAGTAGCTAAAATAAGTAAAAATGAAATGTACATGGCCCTGGTTCTCAACACTGGATTAATCCTGCTTCAGAGATCCAAAGAAATGTCCGGCTAATTGAGCCCGAATAAGAAAAAAGTGGATTTGGTTTTCTTGAGAGTAGCTTTACCATCCTGCATAGAGGAGTTTCAGAAGTACTGTGAGATGACAGAACTACTGGCTTGGATAGTTCCTAACAGTTTTTCTTTCTTCCCCAGTTTTGAAGAAATTTATAAATTTCAAAGACAGATTCTTAGAGTAAAAGATCGTGATGAGTTCCCTATGATTCTAGTTGGAAACAAAGCTGACCTGGACCATCAGAGACAGGTAAGAATTTGGCAGGAATAAAACACCAAACAGAATGGGGCTTTTTAAAAATGTAATTGTAATGGGGTCTATACTTTACAGGCAAATGGGTTCAGTTCTTGACATCTCCAGATAGAACTGGAAATTATTCCATTTGAAAACCTAGAGAACTACTGTGATAATGAGGGCAGTATAAATCCCTTGAACTGGAATAAAGAAGCTCCTTTTAATTATTCCTTTTCAATATGCTCTGAAAATAACAAATGAAAGATGACCATGGTGTTCCTACCATATTCAAACAGAGTTTGCAGAAAGCTGTATCTTCTTTAATAAACATGGGAGAGATCTGTGGTTTACTCCTTTTCCATGCAGCTAGTCATTATTTTAGAAGGTTACCCTCTTGATTGATTAATTATGTGCCATCAAATTGATGTCAATTGTTAGCAACCACATTCTGACATAAAGCAGATCAGATTGTCTTGCTCTGCATTTAAGAAGTTTAATACTTAAATATTTAGATAGGAAGCCACTCTTCCTAAATTATAGAAGGATTTCTGCATTAAATCAACTTCTTCTCCAAGCAATTTCCATATGAATGTTATTCAGGACAATATCTAAGCAATGAGACAATTATCATGACATCATTATTAAGGCATGAGTCTCTTGCCAATTATGTTTCCAGCATTTCCCATACCAACAATTACTCATAGCATTAGAGACTACTCTGATAATTGTTTTTTATTAATAGTAATAATAATAACCTTTTCAGAAAATGGATTTATTAGAATGTAATTGAAATAATAATAATTTTGAAACAAATAGCATATAAAGAGGCAGTCATTTAGTAGTATGGATGAAAAAGAATAAAATCTTTCGGTCAAAGAAAGCAACTGGCATTTATGGGAAATGTCTCTGTCTCCCTTTCTCTTTATATGGGTGACCTATTGAAGTAATGTCCCAGATAGCATGATATTATCATGCAAATGGAATGTATTATGTAGTGAATGATATACAGTACATAATTTGCACAGGTGCCATGACATCACTTGTTCTTCCCCTGAAACCCATACCATAGTGGCCACTGACATGGAATGATGTATGATTGTAAGACATACCATAATTTCTTATAATAAATTGTATATTTGGCTTATTTGGCTGGTAGCCTCTGTCTTTGCTTTGCTTAGCCTTTTGTGGACTCAAAAACAGTATCTTACTGATCAAAATATTTTAATGCACAGTTGATGGGAGAAATTGCACTCCAGCAGTGCATAAGAATTTGTGATACTGTGAGGGCAGAGCTTGAATTAGGTACTCTAGTTACCCAGATAGATCAGTATATTGCTGTTATATACATCTTTTAATTCCTGTTTTCAGGTGACACAGGAGGAAGGTCAGCAATTAGCACGGCAATTGAAAGTAACCTATATGGAAGCTTCTGCAAAAATACGGCTCAACGTAGATCAAGCTTTTCATGAACTTGTCCGAGTTATAAGGTAAACCTTGAATTGTAAATGAATTTTAACTTTCTTTTAAAAATCAAATTTTCTTCTTTCCTCTTTCCATTTTATTATTCATGAAGTTTGTTTTATATATAGGGAGATTAGCAGGAAATGCTGTGCTGTAAAAGAGGAACTAGAATGAAACTTTCTGGATATTGCTGACTAGTGCTTTACAAAACATGAACTGAATTTTTAAATGGCCCATCTCAGTTAAACCCAATAGCGTGAGAAGATTCACTTCCATCCACTTTATTTTTATGTGGGTGCAAAGTGCTGTAATTAGTCTGAACTCAAAAGATTCCTAAAATTAAAATGCACTCCCATTAGGGAGAAGAAAACTGGCCTTGGTCTGTATGATCCATTCAAAGTAATTTGGAGCCAATGCATAAGCTGAGGAAGAATATCTTATATGTGGAACTGCATGGAATTAAAGCCTTAAATCTTACATGCATTTTCTTCTTGCATAGGAAATTTCAAGAACAAGAATGTCCTCCTTCCCCAGAGCCAGCAAGGAAGGAGAAGGACAAGAAAGGGTGCCACTGCGTCATCTTCTAAAAATCCTTTAAAACAAGCTATCAACTGCCAGATTAATTCTCCTCACTTTTCTTTCTGTGTATCTTGGTGTTTTGTCTCGCTTTATGTGTGCATGTTATTATATAAATAGTCACCAAAATAGCCTTAGTTGAAAAGTATCAGACTGATCCAGACCTAGAAGACACCTTAGTCATCTCACATCAGAGGTCAATATACTAAGGCTTCTTTTAATGCTCCCAAATTATTTTTCCCTTGCGTCAAAAAACTTGCACTTTGTGGAGTTTTATTCACAATGGACAAAAAGTAGTTTTAGGAGTCTATTGAGGTCAAGCTTAAAATGGCTGTATGGGTATTTTCCCCCCACTAGTGAGATGTTTTTGATCATACTCAAGAGAGTTCTCCAATCAATATGTAGAGTATTTTTTTAAAGAATAGATTTGGAGGTTTTACCCTTTAGGTTAGACAACAAAATTCAGCTTGCCTTACAGAAAGCCAATACACTGAATTTCATTGGCAATGTTTTGCGTTACAGCTTTTGTTTATGCTGCAGTTTTTCCAGTACTCAACTGTCTACTGTATTTATTTTAATGCTCCAGCAATAACTACAGGATTATTAGTATTACAGCTTTATGGCCAAATACCTGGGCTTATTAGGGACTGGAGCATTTCAGTTTTAAAAGATGTTACAACATGATTTGGAATAAAATTGTGTCTTCCTTTTGTAATTCCAAATGAGAGATTCCAGAAAAATTAACCTGTAGCTTTTGTTTTTCATGTAATATAAAAAGAGGATTTTGCTCTTTTCATTGTCAGATGATTAAATGTTTTTTGCTATATACTTTTATACATTATTTTCTTATCAAACTAGTTAACAAGTATTTTTATATGTTTGTAAGCAAATATGCTTTCAAGGCATAAGTTGTGTATATGTAAAATGAGTATTTAATTCTCACAGTATACTTTCAACTGATGGAATTACATAATGCAGGATTTGTAGAACTGTGGTAGAACCTCTTTTCTGTTCCAGCTTTACTGAATAATGACAGGCAGATGTCTGCCCAATATATAGTATCCATTATCGTATCATGTTTTTCAAAACACCTTCCGTATCCTTCACCAATGACTGACCATTATATAACTATTAAATTGTACAAATGTTTAACTGAATGTTCCATTGTGGGCGATATCCAACTTCAAAAGTATTCTACCTATGGATAAGAATTGTGGGGTTATTCTGTGGCTTTTCATACTTATGGGATAGACAGTTTGTCATTTTCCAAAATTATAAAAGAGTGCCATACTGTTTGATTAATCACTATACTCTTGTGTATCAGCAGTTAGAACAGAAAATTATTGTCAAGTCCGCAATGGTGAAAAAGTCCTCAAATAACCATTTTCAAACTGAAATTACTTAGAAGCAAGCCAATCAGAATGTTACAAATTCATCTAATGTAAAACTGAGCAGAGCTGTATAAACGAGTTCCTGAAATAGAACTTGAACATAAAGCATTTTAAAAGTGCACATACATACAGGGCACAGTCGTAGATGGAGGCCATGGTTCTCCCTAACTTAGTTTGTGGTGCTCTAGTTTTATTTGTAAAATATGTAAAACCTCAACTCCCTGTGTGACCTCAGGGACACATCCATACAATTCTGACAACAATATGAAATTGATGTGTCACTGCTAATTACTGAGATTTTTTTAAACTTCCGAAGCAAAATGCAGCTCTAATGTTTCCTGGTGGTCTTCCCTACAAGGGCTAACCAGATTTGACCCTCTTAGCTTTTTGAAATCAGCTAATGTCAGCTAAGTAGGTACGTGTAAGTTGCCATTTACAAAACAATGTTAACTGGAGCAAGCAAGATGAATAATTCCATTTAGACACACTTGCTCTTTTTGTAGAAGAAAAGTAACCTTAATGTACAGTGGCAAAAAGTCAGGAATCTCTAAATATTAGTCGGAAAAGGTGCTAACAGATTCCTGATGTTTTGCTTTTTTTTTATGATTAACTGATAGATACATAAAAGTGCACAATTATATTGAAGTCCCCTGTTTCAATTTGTTTTCAGCATTCCTGTACTGATGACAGTCATGATTGAGTTTCCCCATGTTGCAAAATCAATTATCTCATTGCCATGGTGGCAGAATTTTCTTAAGACAACATTGTGAAAACTTTATAGAATGCAGAAAAGTCCTCTTCAAGTGATGACTTAACAATCATGTCTTCTTCTTCCCTCTGATTCATCCCAAAGTTCTGAGCACCTATCCACAACCAGATAAATCAGGCCTAATTAATGTAGCTTGTTAAAGCATTGCTATGTTGCAAAAATATAAAATTTTTATAAAACTGCATGTGTTGATGATTCTCTTCTGTCTTTGCATATTCTTTGAGGAGAGTTTAGGATTCATCATTCTTCATAGATGTTATCCACAGAAGTTTTAAAAATAATGAATTGGATTTTAACACCCAGGAGGAAAAGATCAGAGTTGGTGAATCCCTTTTGGTTTATTGAAGTGATGATTTAATGTCTGAGTTCAAAACACATTGCTCCATCTTCAGAGGAAGAAGAATAAATTGTAATAACTGAGAAACTAACATTTTATGAAGACCATTTAAATTTTATGTAATTGCCATTCTAGGTTTTTGGATTTCAGCACAAGAAAGGAAAATAAAAAATATTAGAATAATAAACTTCATTGTGAGCCTAATTTTAGGCACTAAATTTGGTATATTCCCTGAGTTTTTCCAGCCCTTAAATTATTTTGATAACATGCCAGTAAAAAGTGAAATGAAGGAGGGAGATCAATAATTTGATAATGCTAGTCTGCAATGCAAGTGCTTTGTGTAAATTATATACTTGTACATTACTTACTATTCCACTATGTTTGCATAATTTTACCTAGAGGAAGTCTCAGGTTAGAGAGAACTTGGTCCATATTGCTTAAATCGATAGACAAGCACAGTACACATTAACTCTTTTGTACAACTGTTTTTTTAATGTGGTATACAGTCACAGACAGTCTGAAACTTCTCATTTTGAAAAATTGTTTCAGTGGAATATAGCGTTCCATTTAAAATCTAAATGCCATTAGGGTCAAGCCTTCGGTTACCTTTCAGTGTGTAATTGGAATGGAGAAACATTTAGTCAGACAAATTGTGGAGACAGAATGCAATCTGCATTTCCTGAATTATTTTTCAAGTTTGGTACTGGGCCAGAAGTCCCATCTTTCAATAGTATCAACCATCAATAGTTGGTGGCTATTGTTAGTGCAGATCAGAATTGCGAGTTAACTTGATATATAACCTTCCAAAATGCTTTGGAGCAGCAAGCAAATGGTCAGGTCGTAATTTCCTGCAATCTCCTTGCAAGGTTAACTGAATTGCAGCTAAAAACAAGAGAGAATTTATTCAGGTACCCATCTCTCTAATAATTGGGGCAGGATGATACAAGCCATTAAGACTTAGGCTTTCTCTTTCTGCCTCCAACAATAATGGTAAATGTCAGGTTTTCAGTATTCTGTTGGTTTCACTGTAATCTTTTCCACAGTGCAAGTTTGCAGTTCAACAGAATGAACACAATGCAGTTTATTTTTTAAAAAAATGCTTACACGTGCAATAGGATGCATATAAATTATTCCCAACGGGGTGTGCATTTAGGCCAAGAAAGTTTGCTCTTTGGGAATTTTCTAACTTGAAGCTCCCTGGAGATACTGGATTAATTGGATGTGACTGACTGGATTGAGGTTTGGGGATTTATATTCTGAGATTTTTGCCATCATTGGCATCCAATGAGGTGCTAATTAATCTGCTAACAATATTTTTTTTTAAAAAAGATAGTTTTAAAAACCCATAGTAAAGGGCTAAAATATTAGCTGAGAAATTACAAAGTAGATAATTGATCTATTCTTTTAATTCATGGAATTTTAGATTCATCCTGGAGATACTGATATTTCCAGAAAAGTGATTTCTGATTCTATTTGATTCTGTGCTATCAAAATTGCTGATAAAGGCCTTGGATTGGGATAGTGGCTGAATGGATCAAGCATGCTGTATGGGAATATGGCCAAAGAGAAGAACAGAGTGCTATTCAGAAGTTTTATTTACTTATGACCCTCCATAATAGACAGTGTTGAGACTGTCACAATATATGCCACTTTCAGGCAGCCAGAATGAACATATATGTAGAAAGATTTTCCAACGTCTTCAAATCACCCCGATGGTTCCTGTATCATTAAAAATAAATCCAGGCATTGTTTCTGCATATTATTGCCAAAAATTATGAAACTCCTTAATATGGAGGAAACGGATGCAAGGAGATGGGGAGAAGCAATATGTTAATGTTGCTTCCTAATCTATATGCTTATGATTCTTACCTTTTATCACTGTCTTTTTTTCAATTTCACCTCTTCTGTAAACTCCTTAAAAATCCATTCCTCCAAGGAGCTAACGCAGTACATATCAAATTTCATGTATTTGTGTTGCACCTGCATTATTTTTGCAAATAACTCAAGGCGGTGAACATATTTAACACAACTTCCTCCTCCTGTTTTCCCCACAACGGCAATCCTGTAAGGTGAGGTCCTGGCCCAAGGTCATCCAGATGGCTTTCATGGTTAAAGCGGGACTTGAATTCACAACCTCCATGTTGCTAATCTGTTACTTTAATCACTAGACGAAACTGGTTCTTTTTAATTTTTCTAATTTGAATTTATTTTTTAATTTAATAATTTAAATTAAAAAAAAATCATGGATGTGTGTTTTCTCCTCATCTTACTTCTGATACAGTATAGATTATAGTTTCATGAAGGCAGGAACTAATATTTTTGTTGTTCTACAACATTCTGTTTGCGGTATGGTATAACACGAATAGAGTCAAATTACTGCCTTCGTGAATTTTACAGAAATGCTGGTGCTTCCCTCATCCCTGCATGAAAAAGCCTCAGTATCTTCACTGATCATCTTCAACGTGATCAGATTGGAAAATTGTCTTTTTTTTTAAAAAAAAAGGGATGTTTTGAATGTAGGAAAAAATGACCAGTCTGAGGAATGAAATCCTTGAAGGCACTGGCTTTTCAGCAGGAAGAATGTACTGGGTTTTTTTTTCTTTAACTTGCCCACTAGTCTCCCAGCAGATGGCCTTTCAGACTTGCAGGATTGATGTCAGCTTTCCCATGAAATATGAGATCAGGTAAGTAATTCGACTTTATTGTAAGGATGCGATAACAGAGTCGTGCAAGCCTCAAGTACCTCCTGCCTGTCTCCGTTGCAGCCTGAGAAGCTAGAGAGGGGTCCTCGCGAGCTGCTTTCTCTTCCCATTGTGCAGCTGCTGTCTGTGTCCTCTCTTATCTGACCGTTCCCGAGGCAGCATCTTTTTGCCCCGACTGTCAAGGTCTTTTCTCACATGGGTACAGCAAGGTTCTTTGTGTTGTCGATGGTGCTGGGAATTTGACCCAACCTGTTGGCAATTGAGTCAGCCATTTGTCCAGCAGAGGGGGCCTTAAACATACAGCATGCATAAACATTTTCAATTAATAATCGGACCGTGAGAACAAACTTGGCTACGAGTTAATTTTTTTTTTTACCATTTCTAGCTCTAGCCAGCAGGAATGGAAGAAGGGCAGTGGAAATCGGCAAGCAATTGTATGAAGTATGTTTTTAAATGCGAAGCTTCTGTTGCTCAAATAAGACAAGGCACTAGAATGGTTTCTTCCTTTTATACAATGCCATTTTTTTCATTTACCGGGGGAGGTTGCTTGGACCCATTCTTCAAGAACTGTCTTTAAGAAGAACGACGGCAACACTTTTCACTTTTTCGCAACGTAGAATCGGGAACTTTACTAAGGAAACACATTCAGTAGTTTTTAAAGCAAAGTTCCATTCAGCTATTGCTCTAAACCTGGGTAGGACTGAAGAAGATGTGAACAAACAATCCATCTGTTTACACCATCTCAGCAGACTGGTGCAGGGGTCTAGATTGTTCATAAATGTTGACTTTAGACCAAGGGAGAGTGGATTCTCTTACATAGACATTTCTCTTCCGCCAAGGAAGCTTGACAAAAATATAAGCATCAGGAGGAAGCATCAAGGAAAAGGATAAAAGATGAGGAAAGGAATGGAGTGTGATGACAAGGTGAGACAGAAGTGTGAGGCAGTCATCTGGCAACAGGCAAAGAGGACGGAGGGGATCAAGCAGTTTAAAGACAGGAGGTTCCTGCTCTGACCAGTTGCTGTCTCAGCTGGTGGTAGTATAAGACAGTCCCCAGGATTTGTCCTCCCTTTACAGCCTCATTAGGTACTTTCACTATGGCTCTGCAAAACATGAAGAGAAGCAAAGCGGTTGTGGGTGTGGAGAACAGCCTTGTGTGCCTTAGAAACGATGTGGCTTGAAACAGCCAGGTGAGCCTTACAAATCTTGTGCCAGCTTTCACGGTCCAAAAAGAGGTTTGTAAATATTTCCATACATGTCAAAGCACGTTTTTCCAAATGCTTCTCCCAGTCCATGATTTCCGCAAGTACCTTGTGGTACACTGGTAACGCCATTAAAATCTGTCAGCATTGAGGGGAGTCAGGAAGTCTCAACGAAGACTTTGGGCCAGTCAATCTCAGCCCATCTCACCCCACAGGGTTGCGGTTGTGGAGGAAACTGGAGGCGGAAGATGTGTTAAATATATTCGCTGCCTTGAGTCGTTTGTAAAAAAAGTAAAGGCGGGATACAGATAAAAACCTTGTGGAGCAGGCCTTGGTGCAATGCACAGCATTCGCCACAAGCAGGTGTATGTGATAGAGGAAATGAGTTAAGAAATAGGGAGATGCTGATGAGCAAGCACATTGCAGTTCTTGTGGTTAAAATGGCATATATGCTTCCTCTTCCCACCGGCATAAAAACTAGTCCCCAGAAGACAAAGAGGTAGCTAGGTTAATCATGAATACGAAGCAAGTTTTCCCTTATTTAGAAAGTGCTTAAATCAAGCTGAAGTGGTTCAGATTTGTTTAAATAGAAGGGAACTATGTGACGCTGTTCGGTTTGGCCTGTTTCTAAAAGTTGGACGTAGATGTTACTCTGAACAGTTACTCTCAGTGACAACAAGGAACAGACATCCTCCAATTAAGAGGGTAGGAATAGGCACTGGGCAGTGGCTTGGAAATGCTATCCGTACAGTGGTAGACCTGTGTATGTGAGCTCGTATCAGTTCTTTCTTTGTATCAGGAGAGAAGTGTCAGGCAGTGACCACTCTTAGGTCTCAAAAGAAATAATGGATTTGCTTGCCCTCAAGCATCTGAAAACTTAACAATTCAGAGTTGTTCACAATGCAAAATCTAACTCTGGCTGCTTTTCACCCATTTTCTTTCGCTCGTACGGAAAGATTTTATTTTTGAAAAACTGTATTTGGATCTTGAGTTTTGAGCATCAGAATCCAACCTGATGTGTCTGTTTCATATATAAAAGGCTTTGCTGAGGAACAGGATCAAGAAATCTTGCTGGGGAAATATTCAGCTCTGTGCAGGACTATGGGGGGGGGAAAGGAACACAAAATGTATTTTCCGACAGGCATCAGCAGAAAAAAAACATGAGAAAACACAATATGTGCTGGTTCTGTTCCTAGCTTGATGCATTATGTATAAATCTGCACACGTTGAGAGAAATTCTGGATAGGTCTGACTCATTCCACACCAGCTGCCAGTGGATTGTTAGGAGTTCGTTCCTTTCTAAGCAGCAAACTAACCAACTCTAACGTCATTACAATGCTGCCAAGGTATTCATAACCACCATGGAAAGAAACTGCTATTGGCAATAAAACATCACTTTTAAAATATATATTTGGGATGTGTGGATGTATCGGCATTCTGACCTATTGAGAGTGACTACAGCTGGTAATCTATTTCTTTTGATAGGAGGTTGGAGTATTGTTTGTGCTTGGGGACATTCCTGAGAGTGGGAATCAGACTTGAGCAGTGGCTTTACAACTATACAGACTTTTGACAAATGATCACTTTTCCCACAGTTGTAACAACTACGAGTCTCTCTCGCTTCCCAATGCCTTCCATTAAGTTGGGTAGGAGCTAATGGCTTCTTTATACTTTTCTCCTTTAATCTTTCCAATTCTTTATGGTTCCTACTTTCTGAAACACGCTTTCTTATTCTTCTTTCTCCTTCTGAATCTTCCTTCCAATCATCCTCTGACTTTATTTGCTACCAGGTAATCCTCAGACAATTCTACTGTATTTTGACCTGTTTGTGGGTGGTATTCTTGCACCCAAAAGCTCACTTTGGTAGGGAGTATAGAACATGAAGAAACTGTTCTAAAATTACTTCCTCTACCACTTTTTCTTTGCTCCTTTCATTTGGCCTCAACCCTTTATTACCTAGGTCTTCCAATCTTGCCCTCATTTCACAAATCCCTTCCTATTTTTCATGTGTAACTCCTGTACCTCTTCCTATAGATAGAATTACATCATACCTGTATAGAATTACCTCTTTAACATGGTAATCATTACTTCTAAAGCTGGAAGGCTGCTATAAAAGCCCTTAGAGCTTTTCCTGTTAAACATGGGCTAACATTGATTCTCAGGCCCTTTACAAGAGGTAGCCACTCTTTCAAAAGTAAAATAGGCTTTTCATAATAAAATAGGCTTCTATATCTTCTTCCTTTGTCAACTTAGAAATGTTGATATCTTTGGGACCATCACTTCTCTCTATGTTCTGAAAACTCTTGAAGTGAATGTGTCTCTCCTGCTGACTGGATCGCTTCAAGTCTATCAGCCTCCTAAACCCTTTGCTCTTTGACTCTTTTACTTTTTTCCCATTCTAGCCTCTGTCTCCCTCCAAAGCCACTTTTTCCTCCTTTTTAGTCAATCAAAGCCTTCCCTCTTGTTGCTTCAACATTTCTGTAATGATATTGGCCCAAGTATCTATCTTTTTGACTTAGGCATGTCAACTCTTAACTGGCATGTCATTCTTAACTTCAGGCATGGGATGTATACCTATTTCTACCAAAGTAGTATGTCTAAGGGAGAATTCCATCTACTTTTTCCTTCTTTTCTCCTTTAACCTTTCCAATACTTTATGGTTCCTACTTTCTCAAACACACTTTCTTATTCTCCTTTCTCCTTCTGTATCCCTTCTACCTTTTCCTTCCCTGTTGTTTGGTATAGGTTCTAGTGAGAGGTCTGATATCTGCAACCAGGTTGTTGACTATCGCCTGCAAAGTCAGCTCTGTGAGAGCCAAATTCCCTTCCTTTTATAACTAAGGTTTTTTTCTTTTCTTAAAGAGAGCCTAATGAATTCCTTGAGCCTGAGCCAATCCCTTTTCTGTGGGTGCTACCTTGTGTTGAATATCCCACCTTTTTTTGGATATGCAACCACTACCACCATTTTGTCACAAGTTCCTTTAAACTATTCCCAATTTGGTGGGCTCAACACACAAAAGAGTAACAAAAACACAGGTCCCTGGACAACATATACACATATTCACATATCGCAACAAAGTTGAAAAAACAGGCATCTGGACTGGATTTTTCTCAAGTCGAAGACGTTTCGCCTTTAATCCAAAA
>JANHZU010001882.1:127270-139862 GCA_032468055.1 Acrochordus granulatus
CCAGTCCAGATGCCTGTTTTTTAAACTTTGTTGCGATGCAATTACCCTGGATGAGTGAGAGTCTTCACAGACATATTCACATATTACTACTCTCTACCCACCACTACTCACTTTTCCCCATTGCTGCTACAATTATTATACTACTTCTGTTTCTTATAAGTACTCCTAGAGAAAAATATCCCTTTCTGGCTGTTTTACTTCCCCTCACACACTCAGCTGTTTCACAGCAGAGCTTTTATAGACAGCTTTGTGTGCTGACGCTGGGGAGTGGACTTAAAGAGAAGGGAGAAAGCAGCACAAGTGCTGGCAGCTTTCTAGGCAGCTTGCTCTCCCACAGGAACAAGTGCTGCATCTTTTGTACATAGAGCCAACATTATTTAGAACAGAATTATATTAGAATGGCTGATTTTCTGTTCATCAGGTTCTTATCCTGTAATTCAAAAGCAGATTTATAGACTGGGTTCATCTATCACACTAAAGCATCCTTTATCTAACTATAGATTCTCAAATCATAATTGAGTGGGTTGACCTAATATACTTGCCATAAACTAAAGATTAAAAAGTGCAGTGGGTTGGGTTCTTACAAGCTGGAAGGTCAAACCCCTATCAAGTCATGCTTTTGGCTTTGTTCAATATGTGAATCTAGCTGATGGCATTTTGCAAGCCTTCTTACACATGAGAATTTAAGAAATACTAATAAATTGTATTCTTCCACAAGCTATTGTCTGAAACTATGCTATTATCATTTAAAAATAAATGAGCTTAGTTTTCTGTTTTGTTAATCTGTTCAATTTCAAATTCTACAGTGTATAACATTTTGATTGATTGAAATTTCCCCCCTTTTCATTACTGAAAATTGGCAATTATTTTTCTCACAAATATGTCTACATAAAAAGTATTCAGTTACTTTGGAAATTAGGATAGAAAGTACAATTATCTCTCTGCTTATCCTTTCCTGCTTGGGCTTAGGAGAAAAGTATTACCCTAGAAAGAAAACAAACCATACAGTATGAGCATCCATGGCGCACTAAAAATACTCCCACTTTTTCCAAGCAATCAAGTGTTATTTTCCTCCATTTTTTGCAAGCAATCAAGTGCCTAGAAAGCTTGGCCAAATGGAAAGAGATTAGCAGATCTAAATTGCTCTGTTCTTGTTGCAACAGAGACTAGTGTCATTAATGGAGAGAACACTTAATCAAACCTGTGTACATTAGTTATTTATCTTAGCCTCATGCTTACAGGAAGCTTCTGTTATGTGCAATTTTTTTCTTACCAAAACACCTGAAGATGAATGCTTGTACAGTATTATAGTGTTAAATGTTGTACCAATGTGAAGATTGGGTACATTTTTATGCAATGCAACAATAAATAAAATATCAGAAAAGAAGAGTGTTCACATTTTTCTAGAGCAAAATACACTTATTGGGACCAAGGCACTGCAGGCTGAGTTCCTGGACCTCTTTCTAGTGCCTGAAACCATTAGTGAAATAACAATGGTATTCCATCTTTAAACCTTTCATCATTCCTTCCAGACTGGATGATATTGTTACTTCTGCTTTCATGATAAATCAGTCTAAAAATGAAGGAGAAAACTTTCCTGAGAACTGAGGTTGATATGTGGAAACTTCTTCCTTTGATCAGAATGCAAAGAAATGCTCCGAATTTTATAAAAATACAACTGATTCAGTTGTGGAGGACTTTAGCTATTGCAAGACTTTGAAAGAGGAGGTTACATAAATATTTACAGCAAAAAAAGTTTTCTAAAGGTAGACAACAAGAAACTCAAATCTGTGTACAACTCATGAAACATAAGAAAAAAAGCACAGAATAGCTTCAATAAATCATATTTGCTGATTTCAACTGTAATTCTTCCTGGTTAGTATGACCATGTTACTATTTTTCACACTATCTGTGCTCCTGCTGTGGCTCCTTTGAAATGTGTGAAATATACATATCACATTAGATTTCTCTCATTCTTTATTTTGGCATGATTCCAGAATTGAAAACAGAACCATCTTGATGAAATTTTCTTGGCGATCTGCTGCTGCAAGAGAGATAATTAATTGCACCATAGAACAGCATATGCCAATCTGCTGTCCTCCAGAAGTTTTAGGATTTCATTTGGGTCTGAATCCTTAGCAATTATAGCCCCAAACATCTGGATCCTATCAGTTTGGGAAGGCTAGTTGATATCATAAAAGGAGTTGATTAATTTTTCACATATCATACTTAACATCCTTTCCACTAGAGTAGACAGTATATGTAGAATGAGATGCTTCAGGAAAACCACACAATATAACTAAATTAAAGCCTTATACCTCTGGGATTGTTCTGACATATAGTTCTCTTTATATCTTCCTGCTTTTTCAAACACTGCTGATAGAACAAGGGAACAAGCACAGAATCACAAATGAAAAGGCAGGTGTACATACTAGGTAGAAGAACCATTGTTTCCTTATTCTTGAACAGCAAGCATACAAAAGTGGCTTCCAGATCAACAGTTGCCTTGACAATAGTTATATTGGTAATGATGATGATGAAGAAGATTCAAATCTTTTTGGAAGAGATCATCTGCTGATTCGATTATGGAGGACTTTAGCTATTGAATTGTTTGTTAGCCACCGAGAGTCTCTGGATTTCGGCGGCATATAAATTAAATAAATAAATAAATCTGCTATTTGCAGAGATCAAGAATGGACATACAGACAACCTTTAGATTCACTTCATGCAATAATTTTAAAAGATATCAGAAAGTGTTGGGTTTCAAATTCAATCTCATTCAGTTCTGATGAGAGTAGCCTTCACCACAGTATCTAAAGGCAGGATATGTCAAAAGATCAAGATGGCTGTAATGACTGTGCAACAAAGCCGTGCCCTTTGTAGCATTGTGTTTGTAGCACGGACAAGTATATATAAGAGGAATGAAGCTCTGAATGCATGATTACCATCTTGACTTTCCTGAAGTTGCCCTGATCCCTCAGCTGTTGGAAAAATGAGAGATAAAAAGAGAAGGAAGTGTTAGGAAAAATAAGAAAAAGAGGGAGGTAGGCAAGGGAAAGAGAGAGAGAAAAGAGAATGTGATCATTTCTTCTCCTTTTTGGCTCTAGATTATCTAGTACAGCATCAGTTTTGGACTTCTCCACCAAGATAAGATCTTGCTCATGCTACCATTAAGGAAGTGCAACCCTCCACAAAGAAAAACTTCTCCTATACTAGGGCCATGCAGACAAATTAATCTATTTTTTCCCTATAAGGTTTCATTCAGTTCTTTCAAGGAAGAACTTTTTGAAGAAATTCTCCTAGATAGAATGTACGTATCTGGTATTTATTTCAAAGTAAACATTAAGTCTATGTGAATCCCTTATCTTGGACTGTACATTCATATTTTTAGCAATTTCATACATTTTAATTAAATCCTAAAGGAGTCCATCATGAGAAAATTTCTTCCACGTTTTTTCAAGTTGGGCACTGTGGTGAAACCTTGATTTAATGGAATATTTAGGAAAGGGTCTAGTCTACAAAATTGTCAGGAGTCAGCAATGACTTGAAGGCACAAATAAATAAAATAAATACAAATAGAAAGAGGCAGGAATGTCCATTATTTCCAAATGTTGATTAAAATGTAAATCAAGTAATTGTATTTTATGCCATTTGTATAATAAAGTTATGCAACTGACATAACTTTATGATAAATTGATGCATTCTACAAAAATACCATTAGGAAGACAATATAACTTGCTGTGATTGACATAAAATTAGTGCAAAATTTATATAAAATAAACATGATATTAATATAAACCAAGTCAACTGAAAAAATACTTCCAAGAGTAATGCAAAAGAAAAAAAATGTTCTGAGAAAAACAGACAACTTTAACATGACTCCATATCTCAAATTTTTCACTCTGTTGCCTAACTGCTATTCCAGCTTTGGAATTAGAGCAACTTTTTCAATAAGCTAGACTCATAAAATAATTGCTATACCAACAATACACCAAAGTGAAAATGACACTAAATGCAAGACAGTATACTGTTTGTGTATTTATTAAAGTTTTATGCTGCCCATCTTGCGATTTAGAGCAACTCTGGGTAGCTTACAGTGCAATAAAAATAGAAGTATAAAATTATAATACAGGAACAATTAAAATTACAAAAATTAAATAAACTAAAAACCAAGGGCTTGTGTGGGGCACGGAGGGTGTCCTCTTTAGTCATTGCAACAACCACCCTCAGCCTGAAGCATCTCCATCTGGACCTCACACCAACGAGCAGAGCCACGTCTTAAAGCCCTTTCAGGAAGTCAGAAAGATAGGGGTGGACTTGACCTCTGGCAGCAAGATATTCCAAAGGTTGGAGACCATAGCAGAAAAGGCTCTTTTTCTAGACCCTGCTAGCTGAAATTTTTTGGCTGACAGGGTCCACAGTAGACCTTTTCTGTCAGCATGCATGGAACCAGCCAATCCCATTGGAGCAAGATAGGTCTTCAGGTATCCTGAATCATAAAGAGCTTTAAAGCTGATACCCAGTATTGGTATTGCTGATTTCTGAGTCATAACACAATTTATCCATCAGTCTGCCATATTCCTTGCCAACAGTGCATGAAGAAATAGCTTTTAGAAAAGCTCAGCATTTCTTCATGTTCTAAATGATATTCCATCTATAAATATTGCTTCTTGTCCAGGAATGGGCAAGTGAAGTTGTGCTACAACTCCCAGCATCACTAAGCATGCCTGTCTGGAGATGATGGAAAGGCCACAGTTTCTCCCAATCCCATTCAAGATCATGAACAGTAACACAATTACTGAGATGAGAAACAGAAGCTTTTCTTTTCAGTTCAGAGGAAGGTTAAGTTAATGACTGAATGTTACAAGGATGAACTTTGAAAATATGGCTCAGTTCTTGAGATATAACACCATTGCTCAGCCTGAGCAATTAATATATGAATGGCAAACCAACAAAAACAAAATAAACCTGGATGTCTATAAAGTTAGATCTATTTAGGAACATGCATGTGTGCAAGGACTTCACACTAACTCTGTCCATCATGGCATCTTTATACCAGTCTGCATCTCATGATTGCTTAAACCATATTGGTGCCTAAGCAAATAAACTAAAGTAAGTCGGAATGACAACTCCTCCACAGTGGCTAAAAATATAAAAATTAACCTGATATCTATGAATAGTTTTGAAAATTTGTTGTTTGCATTTGAGAGAAATAATTTTTTTCAGAGCCATAAGGAAAATGAAAATCTGTTCCAAATTCACCCTGCTAATTTAGCCTGCACAAGCAGTTTGATAAACACATGTTAATTTACCCCATCTGATAACTGAAAATTAATTTTATTCTAGGCACAATGTTTCTTTATTGGCAACTGAAGTACAATTGCATGCATCTTGGCAATATATTTATCTATGTAATTTTTATGGCTTTTCATCTTAAGCAAATGACTCCGGGTGACTCACAATGCTGAACGATTAAAAACAGCATAAATTCAAATCCAAACACGATCAGTACAAAACCCAAAAGCTTGAGGCATCTCACACATTGTTCCTAATCACAGTTCAACTGTAACAAGCTCCACTAACAATGTGGCCCTAGTTCCTGTGAGAAAAAAAAACATGTTTTTCAATCTTACAGAAGGCTGGCAAGGTGAATCTCCTTAGGACAAGTGTTGCAACACAGAAGGCATGTCTCTTGGGTCCTGCAAGACTGCAGTGGGTCACTGAGGGGAATCACATGAAAAGTAAAGCTGGTGGTCTAGCCTACACCTGCTTTATCTTATTCACGTTCAATTGATCAAATCTGTGATGGGCGAGGATGAACATTGTAGACTGCAATCAGGAATATAAACAAAATAAATAGCATTTAAAAGCTTTATACCAATCAGTTTTTTCTCTCCATGTCTTTTCCCCCTTCCTTCATTCTGGACAAATTGTCTGAAATTTATATTGTAACTTTTCTTATATTCAGAAATGAAGTATATCTTTCATAAGTCGAATTTCGCTCCTGATTAATTTATGGACATATCCCTGTAAGTTTCTTTGGAAATAATACAAAAAGAATTTTCCAATCTTTAAAAAAAAATTCAGTTTAGTCTGCAGTCTTGGCATTTCCAAGAGATCTTTTATTATAATATTACCCAGGTCTGACTCTGCTTAGCTTGGGATCAATCAAGGTTGGCTGGATGCTATCACTTTACAACTTTTCTTTTGTTTTACTTTATCAATAACCTTCTTTCTGGAAAATCCTGGACTCTGTTACTGTTATTTCTTTTTGGATATCTTACAAGAACACTCGGACAGCAAATGCAGAATTTCAAATATTAATGTGCTAGGTTGCTACAAGTTCATAAAGCATTGTTGTGCTATCACAATTGTCCTGGAAAGACAGCAACCTACTCTTCAATGGAATAAAGCATAGCTACAAAGAGAAAAGAGCTAAAATACAAGAACTGAAAATGGGTGGCGAGTGGGGAGCTTCTAAAACATGGTTTTCTTCAGTAAGTGGAACATTAAAAAGTTGCATTTAAGTGTGTCTGGATACATATTCCAGACATGATAAACTCAAGCAGGATAACTGGAAAATGGAAATTAATAAATCCTCTTCTTTTAAAAGAAAAATAATTTTGAAGACTGTATCAAAACTTTTAACCTCAAGATATCAAATAATGTTGATATCAAAATGTTTAGTATAATCTTTTGATTGATACATCTATATTAAGTACTCATAAGATAGATCTGCATTCACTACCTTTGCATAATGTACATTAATGGAAACGGTTACAGCTTCTGGGCTTTTTAATTCTTCCTTCATGCCGCAGGAATGTTGTAACATTTTTTTCTTGAATTTTTAGTCTCTAAATTACTGACTACTTTGCCTTGCTTTGGTATGCAGATTTATCTGATTCTTCTTGTACTTGTTTTCTTTGGCTCCAGATCCTCTGCATTGGATGTAATTCAGAAATGGTGTGGGGAGCCACTGTTTTTTTTTTATTTCACTTGTCCTAGATGTAAGTTAAAATCATCACAGTGGCTGGTCAAGTATAAATGGAGTCTCTGCAATTTCCTACCCTCTTTCATCTTAAGATTGTGATCCTTGTAGATTCCATGGCCAACAATAGCCACTATTTAACTTCCTAGGTACTCTCCTCTCTTTATCATTGTTTGCCATCTTGCCCAGTGAAAAGCTGGAGAACTTCAAAGTTCTTGAACACCATTTTCTATTGGCCACATGAAGATTCTCACCTGCTACGCCATTTGGATCCTAGAAGGTAATGATCAACCTCTACCATCCATTTCAGTTCAGGCATTTGTTTACTTCAACCTTGTGGAAAGCAATGTCTCTGAACTAGAAAAAGTAAAAATGTGTGCTTACATTGTAAGCAGGAGCTTAAAGGTATTCATTTTGAACTGTTCAGTAAACAAATGCATATGACACAAGCTGAACATGTTCAATATTCTCTCTGGGTTCTTGTTTGGCTTATTTTTGGATCCTCCCTTATAAAAGATAAATTTATCTCGTCATGCTGGCCGCATCCTCGGACGAACGCTGGCTCTTCAGCTTGGAAACGGAGATGAGCACAGCCCCCTAGAGTCGGTCATGACTGGCAGGGAAGCCTTTTTATCTTATCAAAGAGAGTCCTCCATCTGCAGGAGTGCTCTCTTCAAATCTAGCTGAAAAACAAAATTCAGAAAGGATAACAGCAAGGCCCTATTAATGTTTGGATCCTGGACGGTCATCTTCCCACTCCCTGGAGAAGTGTTCCATAGTTAAATATTTAAATGATGCTCACTATTTTAAAATGTGCAACCACCCACGTACATTGGGCTATGCACATCTCTGCTCTCTCCTTTCTCTTCTTAGTGCTACATTTCAAGTTCTCACCGCAGCAGTGGGCTTCGTGATGCCTCGGATGTTTCGCTCTCCTCTCTCACTTTTTTGGACGAGCAGAACTCTGACGACGAGCCTTCATCAAGCAAAAGCACCAGAAAAGTTACGCTGGGCTTGTGGTTCGTTTCAATTACGAGCCAAGGATTCCGCGATCACACGTGATCCATCCACAGGTAATGTTTGAAAGATCGAAGCTTCGTGCGATTGGCCAAAGAAAAGTGATGCAGACGAGACGGAGCTGTATCTGTGGAAACAAGCATGAATAACAAAGGCCGCTCCTGGTAGGAGGGCTGGCCCTCAAATCAACTGCACAAATCACACCTACACAATGACTTGAAAGCATCTTGGCACAAAGCTGCAGCTTGCCACCAGCCCGAGCTCTGCCCCGGAAAGACCCGCAGGCGCATTCCCGGCACTGGCCCCGCACGCCTGAATTAGAGCTCAGAGAGAATCCCCTGCTCTCAAAAAGACGGTGGTACATTCCTCTGATTCTGAACCTCCGCTAAATTGGCTACTGTGCATTTTTCCCGAGTCCCATCTTCGGCAGCGCATTTCCAACCAGCTCAGGCAGGTGCCTCTCCGTTGCGAATAACAACAAGCCCGGCGCCCAGCAGCTCATTCAGCTGTTTGCCTCGTTTGACAGCCAGGAAGACCGCCGCGGGAACCAGCAAGTGCCGAGCTGCAGAGGATGGAGGGTGGCAGCGGCAGCAGGACTATGTCTTACAGTCGATGGAGTTACGACAGGTACTGTGCATCACAACCCTTGTGTTCCCTCCCACCTCCTCCTTCAACTGGGTAAAGGTACAAATTCAGCTTGGCGGTGATTGTTGCTCACTCCTTAACAAAGCTGCAATTCTTTTGCAGCCGTCCTATAGAAGCCGCCTTAGACTTAGAAACGAAAGGCCGATGCTTTGCTTTGCTTTGCTGTCCGTACCTGGGCATCGTTTTGGACATTAACAGGAACCGGCAACACCAGATTGCCTGTTTGCTCAGCTTGTAGTTCCAAGAGAAAATCACCATCTTCAGCCAGGTCCATTAGAGACTGGAAAGTTCCTAGAGAAGAAGCTTATTTTGCTTCTTCCTCAAAGGTGGCTTCCCCAGAACTAAGTGTAAAAAAACACTGCATTCATAATTGTGACAAGTGTTATAAAAGGTAACTACAAATTCATCTGTAGGTAAACTTAAAGGGACAAGTTGATGAGATTTCCTTCATGGTAATTTTGCAAAATTCCCTTAAAATTTCATTTAAATGACCTCCCCCTCAAAAGCTAACCATATTGCTTTTGGGAGGCTGCTAATCATCTTGCAGCAAGCTACCATTTCTTTTCCATTGCTTTCTTTCTCGTTGAATTATTCCAATGGCATGTTCTATTACAGATAGTAACATGGGTGTCAGGTAAACCATACAAATAATTAAATTGCAAGATCTTGACAAGCTTTATCAAGTGTCAGAGTCCTTTTTGAAAATGTAACTGCGTATGTATATTGGGTTGATATGCCTACGTAGGTTGTCCCTATATCTTAAGTAATTAATGGACTGTAAAAGGTAGTATCCATACATGGAAGAACTAATTGCTGTATGCCTGGATTGAAGAATGTGGCTTGGTAAAGTAGTATGAATAATAATCACATAAAACCGGGCAACTAATATATTGTGCAGTTAAAAAAAGTAGATGAAAATGTATAGTAGCAGATGCTTCTTGTAGTCTTATTCCATTATCTCCTCTCCTAATTAATTCCTTTGAAAGACCTCAGGTGTATAATAGCAACAATGCATACTGTGGCAATAGTTTTTATTGTTTACTGTGGCAATAGTTTTTATTGTTTACTGTGGTAATAGTTTTTATTTATCAACAGTGTTAAAGTTTACAACATTCATTTACTGTTACAACTGATACTGGATGAAGTATGGATAGCACTACTTTTTCCTTTCTATCACCTATTATTGTTGTGAAAATCAGGACTTCCTTGATTTCAGCTACTGGTTTACAGATTCATTTCAGTTCTGGGGATTAATTCCAATAATTCTCAGACAGTTTGAAAATGATCCTAAATTACCTTAAACTCATCTTGAGAGATTTAGGAGCTGTAGAGAGGTTTTTGTGGCTCATTAAAATTATTTCCCCACAATTATTATGATTGGGCACTATTAATGACAAGTGGTCTTCCAAAGAGATAAATGGTTTTAGCAATGGAAACTCAAAAGAATGTGTTGCATCTTGGATAATAAGGTCTTAGATGAACATGTATTAATTGAAGAGTGGCTGAATTAACATTGAAATACTACAAGGAATAAGCAGATCCTGAATGTGTTAAAGCATCAGCAGATGCAGGAGTTGTTAATGTTACTGAGGATATGTGTGTGCAAGGTCTCATGTTTATTTTCTCCTCTGTCTAGACAGCCTTCATACAGATATCTCAAGTGTACATGATGTAGTTACATTATTTATTACACGTATTATGCACAAGATAGATAATATGTTCGATACAGGTATTCAGTTGTTTTAGATGTTTTTTTCTAAACACTGTAGTCGGGCTTATGTAGACTGAGTATGATCCACTGCAGTTATCTCATCTGACTCTTGAATATTTCTGTCAAAAACATTTTCAGGATGGTCAGAAATAGGCATTTTGCTTACAGACTTTGCATAGATTTTGCGGATAATAGATAAATACCTGCATCTGTATTGCCTAATTTGTATGTTTCACAACTTGCCTTATTTGTATGTTTCACAACAAATTGTTGAAACTGCTGATTGCACGGAAGCAAGTGTAGCATGTAGGCCACATGTGATTCACAAGCACTCTTTTGGTGCTCCTAGAGGAATTTCACTGTTTCAATCTCCCCACAACCTCAAAACATTTGGATCCATTTTGGGTTGTGCTTCTGCCCATTTTTGGAGTGTGGACTTCGAGATTCCTCTCAAATCCTAGTGGAACCCTCAGATGACAGAAGTTGTATATCTCTGATTTATTGTCTGAAATACTGTATGGAGTGGCATCCATTGGCCATTTCTGACTTAGATATTAAGTCAGATCATATGTTTTCTCTTTCCATCCCTCTCCCTTCCTCTCTGTGTTTGAACTTCAGTTCAACAATTAGCGCATTCACCTAGCAAAATGATGGTGGTAGTGATGGCTAGAAATACTCAACTAGCCAAATATTTGCACAATTTTAACACTAGTCCAATGCCATTTTTGCTGTGTTAGATATTGTATCTTATTTAGTGCTATTAACTCTTTGATTCAGTCTCCAGTGCATATAGGAACTATTTATATGGCATTATATGACCACAAACTAAACAGAAAACACTACGACTGGGTTTGAAAAAATCCATTCTAAGGAATGAACCTTAACCTCTATGTCCTATGTACATATCCATTCTTTTTCTTACCCCAATCTATAGTATCAGTACCAATGATTTGGGCTGGAGAGATTATGCAACTCTAGAAAGGAGCATTGCAATGATATGGATAAGGTATATATAACTAGTGCTAGAATAAATGATAGGAATGAGATATTTTGGGTTTTTGTTTGCATTCACAAAAACATATGAAATGAGGAATGATAACTTACAAGCTCAGTTCCTTGTGTTAGAACAGTAGCCCCCTCTGACACCCTAGAATACCATCTTGGGTTGGCTGATGGTACTGATTGTTACTGAAATCCAGCAGAAAAATAAATATGCATGCAATCCTTTGGGGCTTAGAAGCAGGACTCAGAGAAGGCATCGTAGCTAGAGATTGGTCTGCTTAAGTAGGATGACCCTGAGAAACAAATGAGAAGCTCCACTAAGGCTGAGTCACTTCTCGTGCTGTCTGTAGGGCTTCAGAGGTGGAGATTTCTTATCTGTCCATTCTTCTTATATGTCTTTAGAACAGTGTTTCTCAACTTTGGTAACTTGAAGTGTGTGGACTTCACCTCCCCAAATTCCCTTGCAAGGATTTTGGGAAACTGAAGTCTTACATTTTAAAGCTGCCAAGGTTGAAAAACATTGCTTTAGATCTTTAGATCTAGGCATTCCTATTTGGGGGCCTATGTATTAGGGCTGTGCACCATTGAAAAGAATTTGGGAGAAATGCTTTGACCCTCATAGGAGCACAGTGCATTTCTCTGTTATTCAATTAAACTGGCTCAACTTTTTTTCAGACTTCTGCATTAGTTGCTGCTGTTTAAGACCTGGATTAATTTTAATGAGTAGATTCTTAAAGTAGGAACTTTTTTTTCAGGATTAGGTGAAATCTGAAAAATGTCTGGATTTTTCAATGAACAAATGTGAGCAACAATACAATTAATAATGGTTGTTAAGTATGATGGCTAAGACAATAACAAACCAAAGTAATAAATGCCATTTTTAAACTCCCTCTGCTTTTTAAATACATCTTTCTGTACCAATCAATTCCAATTTCTATCAGAATAGTTGTCAACTGAAAGGAAAAATTAAAAAGATGTTTCAACATTTGGAGTTATAATTTTCAATTGCATTTTGTCTTCTTCTTTGATAATTGGGAGTTTAAACTGTTTTCTATTTTACGTTCAGTATTATCAGGAATCACTGCAATGTTTTCTAATGCCTGGGAAATGTTACTATAATTGGAAACTGCATATTTTTATTTTCTAACATTCCATAGCCCACAATTCTTCAAGTATTTAGCCATGCGCTTTGTCAGTAATGTGAATATATTTACTGTGTAGAGATATAT